>JARQOD010002878.1:0-71883 GCA_033576555.1 Oophaga sylvatica | reverse complement strand
AATTGGTGTGAAGGCGTGGCCGGGGCCGGAGGTCGGAAAATTTGACGGCCACTTGGGGTTGGGGGGAGAGAAAATTTGCGGACAGAGGGACTTCAAAAGGGGGAGGTAAGGGGGGGAAGCCCATGTCTGTTTCAGGGCGGGAGTGTGGGTGAAATGGAGGCTCCCGTAACACAGCGCAGCAGGGGAGGCGGTGTAGGGGTTTGTCAGTCATGTTTCTGTGGGGCGGGGAAAAGCGATTGCGAGGAGAAAGAGGTCATGAATCACATGAAGTTTATTCAGTGGAGGGGCTTCCAGAGTGGAGAGAGGGAGCAGGGGGGGGGGGTCAGTGGCACGGGTTTTAGTTGAAAGTTGCGGTGTTTTATTAGATAGGGGCGGAGGAAAGGGAGTACTAATGGTGGGTATAAATGTGGAGGTCCGGATTGAGTATGTCCAGCAGTGAAAAGAGAGAAATGGGAGAGGTGGGAGGAGGAGGGCGGTTTGTTTTATGTTTTGTTAGGACAGTTTGGGGTTTGGGGTTTAGCAAGCTCATCCTCCCCCTTTACAAGGGCTGATAACCAGTATCCCAGTTCTAAATCTGATGTCACAGTCCCCTCCCCCCCTGTAAATGGTGAAAAACACATTTCCCACAGTTTGAAAATGATGTCACATCACCCTCCTCCTGTACAATGGCTGATAAACAGTATCCCAGTTCAGAATCATGTGTAAAGCTCCCCTCCTCCTCCTGTACAATGGTGATAAACGTTCCCGTTTGAATACTGAGTCACAGTCACCTCTCCCCCTGTACAATGGCTGTAAACAGTTCCCAGTTTGAATACATGATGTCACAGCCCACCCCCCCTTCCTGTAAAATGGTGATAACACAGTATCCACGTTCTGAATACATGATGTCACAGTCACCCCCTTCCTTCGGGTGATAACACTATCCACAGTTCTGAATACATGATTGTCACAGTCACCCCCTCCTCCTTAAAATGGCTGTAACAGTATCCACGTTCAGAATACATGATGTCACAGTCACCCCCTCCTCCTGTACATGGCTGATAAACAGTTTCACCATTCAGAATACTGATGTACAGCTCCCTCTCCCCCTGTAAAAGGGTGAAAACCAGTATCACAGTTTGAATCTGATGTCCAGCTCACCTCTCCCCTGTTCAATGGCTGATAACACTGATCCACAGTTTGATACTGATGTCAGTCACTCCTCCTCTGACAATGGTAAAAACACGTATCCACATTTCGAATACTGATGTAAAGTCCCCTCCCCCTCCTGTACAAGCTGATACCCGTATCCCCTTTCGAATCATGATGTCACCCCCACCTCCTCCCCCTTTTACAAGGCTGATAACACAGTATCCACGTTCTAAAACTGATGTCACAGCTCACCTCCCCCCCCTGTCAAGGCTGAAAACACATTTTCCCCTTCAAATCATGAGTCAGCTCACCTCCCCTCCTGTCAATGGTGATAAACAGTTTCCACCTTCAGATCATGATGTCCAGCTCACCCCCTCCCCCTGAAATGGCTGAAAACACAGTACCCACGTTCTGTACATGTGTCCAGCTACCTCTTTGTAAAAGGGAAAACCCATTTCCCAATTTCTGAATAATCATGTCACGCTACCTTCCTCCTGTACTGGCTGATAAAAAGTACCCCACAGTTTAAAATTTTTTGATGTACAGCTCACTTCTTGTTAAATGGCTGATAACACAGTACCCAAGTTTGAACATGAGTCACAGTCCCCTTCTCCTGTACAATGGTGAAAAACCAGTATCCCAGTTCTAAATACTATGTCACAGCTCACCCCCTCCTCCTCCAAGGCTGAAAACACAGTTCCCCCGTTTGAATACATGTGTCACGCTCACTCCTCCCCCTGTACAATGGTGATAACACAGTATCCACTTTGAATAATGATGTCACAGCTCCCCTCCCTCCTGTACAATGGCTGATAACACAGTATCCCAGTTTAAATAATGTGTCACAGCTCACCCCCTCCCCCTGTACATGGTGATAAACAGTATCCACTTTTCTAAATACATATGTCACAGCTCACCTCCTCCTCCTGTCAAATGTGATAACACAGTACCCCCGTTTGAATAATGATGTCACGCTCCCTCCTCCCCTGTCAATGGTGTAACATTTTCCCCACAGTTTGAATCTCATGTCACAGTCACCCTCCCCTGTACAATGGCTGTAACACATTTCCCACAGTTCTGAATACATGATGTCACGTCACCTCCCCCTGTACAATGGCTGATAACACAGTTCCAAGTTTGTTACTGTTGTCCAGTCACCTCCTCCTCTGTACATGGCTGAAAAACCCAGTACCCACAGTTCGAATACATGGTCACAGCTCCCCCCTCCTCCTGTAAAAAGGTGATAACACCGTTCCCAGTTCAAAATTTGATGCAAGCTCACTCCTCCCCCTGTAAAATGGTGATAAACCGTACCCACAGTTCGAAACTGATGTCCGCTCACCTCCTCCCCCTGTAAAATGGCTGTAAACCCCGTATCCACAGTTCTGAATACATGATGTCCGCTCCCCTCCCCCCTCCTGTACAAGGCTGAAAAACACCGTATCCCAGTTAGAATCATGTGTCACGCTACTCCTCCCCCTGTACAATGGCTGAAAAACCCCTTTCCCACAGTTCAGAATACTTTATGTCCGCTCCCCCTCTCCCCTGTAAAAAGGGCTGATAAAAGTATCCCATTTTGAATAATGATGTCACGCTCACCTCCCCCTCTGTCAAGGGTGTAACCAGTATCCCATTTCGGAATCATGATGTCACAGCTCCCCTCCCCCTCCTGTAAAAAATGGCTGATAAACGTACCCACAGTTTGAATACATGAGTAAAGCTCACCCCTTTGAAAATGGTGAAACACGTACCCACAGTTTGAATACTGAGTCACGCTCATCTTCCCCCTTTCATGGTGAAACACAGTACCACTTTTGAATAATGAGTCACAGTCACCCCCTCTCCTGTACAATGGCTGTAACCGTTTCCCCATTCAGAATCATGATGTCACGACCTCCTCCCCCTGTCAATGGTGATAAACACAGTATCCACATTTCTGTCATGATGTCACATCCCTCCCCTCCTGAAAAATGGCGTAACACCGTATCCACAGTTTGAAAAATGATGTCCCCAGCTACCCTCCCCCTGTAAAATGGCTGAAAAACACAGTATCCCATTGTGATTCATGATGTACAGCTCACCCCCTCCCCCCTGTACAATGGCTGAAACCCAAGTATCCACAGTTCTGAATCATGATGTCACGCTCCCTCCTCCTGTACAAGGTGATAACACCGTATCACGGGTTTGAATACTGAGTCACAGCTCCTCCCCTCCTGTACAAGGGACTGATTGTTCAGACAGGTTGACAGTGAAATATTCCGGTGCTTTGGGCCTGTCGTGATTTGGTGCTGTCCCATGTTAGGGGGTGTCCGACCCGGGGGGGTCCCCCCACTGTAGTGATGATCTGTGTGACTCGCATGCCCCCATCTGGTGTCGGCACCCAGATGTTTGGCATGCTATCCCGGTCACAGACTTTATACAGAGACCCAGACAAAACCCTTGTTCCCCCCAAACTTCAGCCCCCCCCCAGGGGGCCCGGGGGGGATGGCCCCCCCTAAATTTTTTTCCAGTTTTAAAATTTAAAAACCCAATTTGTTGCTTTTAAAAAAAACCCGGGGGAAGCCAGGGGGGGGAGAAGCCTATTTTTGTCAAAAGGGCCCGGGCCCCTTTACAGGGTTTTTGCCATTTTTTTTTTGTTTCTGTCGCCCACCTGAAGAAGCCGCTGCCCCTCCCCCGGGGGGCCCTGTCCCCCCCCCTGTGAATTCTCAAAAATTTTTCCCCAAATAGAATTTAAAGTGCTTGGGGGAAAAAATCAGGAATAAAAAAATTTTGGGGAGTTTAAAACTTCTTCCCCCAAAAGGGGGCCCTTCAGAGAAATTTAAGGAGGGGAGGCGCCCATAGAGCGGGGGGAACGCCGAAATGAAAGTCCCCCCCGGGCGCGTTCAGGGGTGACGGGGGTAAAACCTGTATGTTATAGGACCCCGGAGCCCCGGAAAGGGGAGAACCCCCCCGAGGGGGTCGGTGAGCCCCGTGTGCCGGGGGTGTCGGGGGAGCCCACGGTGTCAGGGGACCATTGTGCGAGGGAGTGGGGGGACCATGTGGGGGGGGGTTCGGGGGGCCCACAGGTGGGGGGCCCTGGGGTGGGGGGGGTTTTCGGGGCCTTGTCCCGGGTTTGTCGGGGAGCCATGTGGGGGGGGTTTGGGGGGAGCCACCAGGTGTCGGGGACCATGGTGGAGGGGTGCCCGGGGGGCCATGGGGTCCCGGGGTTTGGGAGCCACACAGGTGTGGGGGACCCCAGTGGGGAGGGTTTTCAGGGGGGGCCCAGGTGGGGGGGGTTGTCAGGGGGCCATGGGGGGGTGGGGGGGGAGCCACACAGGGTGGGGGACCATGTGTGCGGGGGGGTGTCGGGGGGCCCCATGTTGCGGGGGGGCAGGGGGCCAGGGGGGGGGGTTTTGTCGGGGGAGCCACAAGGTTCAGGGGGCCTGGCGGGGGGGTGGGGGGGGGCCCCCTGTGGGGGGTGGGGGGGCCAAAAGGTGTCAGGGGAGCCATTGTGCGGGGGGTTAGGGGGCCATGTGGGGGGTTGGGGGGGGCCCCCCAAAAAGGTGCAGGGGAGCCATTTTGGGGGGGGGTGTGGGGGAGCCTGTTGGGGGTTTTGGGGGGGGCCCACTTTGGTCGGGGGACCCATGTTGCGGGGGTGTCGGGGACCCTGGGGTCCCGGGGTGTCGGGGGGCCCATGTGCGGGGGGGGGGGGGGGAGCCCACAGGTGTCGGGGGGCCATGTGTGCGGGGGGGTCAGGGGGCCATGGGGGCCCCCGGGGGGTGTCGGGGAGCCAAAAAAGGGTCGGGGGCCCCGTGGCGGGGGGTTTCGGGGCCCCTGTGGGGGGTGTAGGGGACCAAAAAGGGGTTTGTCGGGGGAGCCAGGGTGTGCGAGGGGTGTGGGGGACCCATGTCCCCCGGGGGGTCCAGGGGGCCGGTGCGGGGGGGGGGGGGGGGCCCCAACAGGGGGCCGGGGACCAGTCCCCCGGGGGGTTTTGGGGGGCCCCAAAAGGGTGGGGGCCCCATGTGTGGGGGGGGTTTTTGGGGGAGCCAGGTGTGCGGGGGTTTTGGGGGCCATTGGGGGGTTGTCGGGGAGCCAAAAGGGGGGGGGGGAAAACCCTGGTGCGGGGGGTGTCAGGGGAGCCATGTGTCCGAGGTGTGGGGGACCCAAAAGGGGGGGGGGGGCCCCGTGTGGGGTTTTTGTCGGGGAGCCATGGTGGGGGGTGTGGGGGGAGCCATGTGCGGGGGGGTGTCAGGGCCCCAGGGTAGAGGAGTGGTGCGGGGGGTTCAGGGGACCCACACGGGTGGGGGGGAGCCATGTGGGGGGGGTGCGGGGGACCCTGTGTGGGGGGGTTTCGGGGGGGCCTGGTGGGGGGGTCGGGGGAGCCCCCGGGGTTTTGGGGGCCCCCATGGTGCGGGGGGTGGGGGACCCTGGGCCCGGGGGTGGGGGAAGCCACAAGGTGCAGGGGACCATGTGTGCAGGGGGTGGGGGACCCATGGGGGGGGGTGTAGGGGCCCCACACAGGTGGGGGGGAAACCCATGGGGAAAGGGGTGTAGGGGACCCATGTGGCCGGGGTGTCGGGGGACCAAAAGGGTGTGGGGGGCCATGTTGCGAGGGGTGTAGGGGACCCTGGCGGGGGGGGGGGGAGCCACAAGGTTTTCAGGGAGCCCTTGGGGGGGGCCCGGGGGGGGCCTTTTTGTGAAGGGGTTTGGAGGATTTTGGCAAGGCCCCCTCTGGGGTTTAAAAGGGGGGGTTTAAAAAAGTGAAGTTGGAGGGGGGGGAAATCGGGTTTTTACTGAGGTTTTTAAAAAGGGAGTTTTTTTCCCATGGGGTTCCCGGTGAAATTTTTTGGTGGCCTTTTTTCTTTTTTCCTTTAGCCGCTGTTTGTGTCCATCCCCGCTACGTAAGAATTTTCTTTTTTGTTTTTGGGTGCTTTTTTTTGGGCTTTTGTCCTGCATTTGGGGGGCCCCTTGGGGGGCCCCCTGGGGGTTTTTTTCCCCCTCGTTTATTTTCCCCACTATTTTTTTTTTGTTTTTCATTTTTTTCAGTGGTGCTGTTTTGATTTTTTTACCCCAAAAAAAATTTTTTAGGGGGTAGAGGTGTGTAAATTCGGGTGTTTTTTAAAAATTTTTAAGTTGGTTTTTTTGGGGGTTTTTGGGGGTTGCAGTAAGTCCCCTTCCCCAACCCTTTTCTTTTTAGATATTTTGGGCCCCCCCGCTTTTGCTATATTTTCTTTCTGTTCAGTTTTTCCCTTTTTTAAACCAAAAATTTCATGTTTGGGGGTTTTTTATTTTTGGGGGGTTTGCTGGGGAGTGTTTCCCCCTTTTTTTTTAGGTGTAGTTTTTTTCGGGGTTGCAAAGGCGTTGGCCAAGTGGGAAAACCCCCCCGGGCCCCTTTGTTGTGGGGGTTTAAAGTGGGGTATGAAATCTCAAGATTCCAATGTTGGGTTTTTTTTCCCTTTTTTTCCCGCACCCCCACTACCGAAAAATAAAGAAATAAACCGGCCCTAAAAATTGTTGGTCCCCCAAAAGGGAAAAAAAAATTGTGAAAAAAAAAGGTTGTAGAGTTGTAGAGTTTTTTTTCTTTTTTTTTGTTTTTTTTTTTTTTTTTTTCCTTGAATTTTGGGTGGGGGGGGGTTTTTTTTCTCTCAAGGGAGTTTGCAATTTGTCTGGCTGTGTAAAAAAAGTTGCCCCGGGTTCCCAGAGTTTTGCTGATATCTTGGGGGGTTTCCCCTGTTGGGGAACCCTGGATCCCCCCCCAGTTTTGGGTTTTTAAAGGGAGGGAGCTAATTTTTCAAAATTTTAAAAAAATAATTGAAAAATTTTTTTTTTTAAAAAATAAAAACCCTAGGGAACGAGGCAGCAGGTTCAAAAATATCTCTCTCCGCGCGGCGATCCCCGGTTTGGGGTTTTTTCCCCCGATACTGGGGACCCCTTTTTTTAGTGAGTTGAGCTTTTTTTTGGGTTTGGGGGTTTTTTTCGAGAGCCCTTGTATGATAAAATGAAAAACCCTTTTTTGGGGATTAAATGGGGGGGTTGTGGCTAGTTTACTGCAAAAACCGTAGGGGGGCAGCCCTGCCCGGGAAGAATTTTGGCCCCCCTTTTCCCCCGGGAAAGGGGTTTTGGGATAAAAAAAGGAAAGTTTTGGGGGGTTTCCCCCTCCCCCCGGGCCCAAATTATTCTAGTTTGGGCGTTTTAATTGAAGACTTTTGCGGGGCGGAGAATAGCGTGGAGTGGTGTTCCCCCTTTTGAATTCTAAACCCCCCTGGGGTGTATAGGGGGGGTTTGGGGGCCAGGTCATATTTCAAAAAGCGAAAAGGTTTGTTTTTACTGTGGTGATGCCTCTATGTTTTCGTTCCCCCCAAAGGGGGAAAATTTTTAAACGCTCATTGTCGGGGTGTTTTTGCAAATTTTTTTAATGTCACTTAAATGCTCTCGTCCTCTTTTTGCCGGGGTTTTTTTTTTGGGCACTTTAACGTGGATTAAAATTTTGAAAAAGTTTGGTTTCCCTTGATCCCCCTTTCAAAGCTTTTCCCCCCACGGGGATCGTTTTCCCCCCCTTTTTGGGTAGAAAAAACCCCCCTTTTTTTACTAGGTGAAAAAGGGGGTTTTTAACCTGATCAAAAGGATGCTCCCAAAATTTTTTTTTTTTAAACTGATGACATTATGTCTGGGTTTTCCCCCTTGGTTCAGTTTTAATTGTTTTGGTTTTGGAAAAAAGTGTCTGAAACCTTTTTGGGGCTGAAGTTTTTTAAAACAAAACCCCTGTTTTTTTCCCTCCCCCCCCGGTGGGATTTTCCCTACTTTTTTTTTGTTTTTTGAGGTTTAGCGAAAGTAAATTCCCTTTGCCCCCCCAAAAGGGGGTATGATGCGCTAAAATTTTGTCCCGGGGGGGTTATAAACCCCCCAAAAGGGCCGAAAAAATTTTCTGCCTGAACATGGCTATGGGGCCCTTATATAAAGGGGTTCGGGAAAAAAGGGTCTATAACCACCCCCTTTTTTAGGGGGGCCGGGTTTTTTTTTTTTTGGGGCCCAAAAAAAGATGGTTCTTTAAAAGGGCCCGTTTTGATTATCGTCTTTTGAACAATATTACTGTAAAAATTCAGTCCCTTTTCCCTTTATTTTTGCCCTTTTTTTCCGGGGGGAAAAAGTTTTTTTGGGGTTTTCCCGCTTGACCCCAGGGGGGGTAAAACCCCTTTTTTGCTTTTAAAAAAGGGGAAAAAAAAGGGAAAGGGCGGTTTAAACCCCCCCAAAAGGGGATTTTGAGCCCCCTGAGTTTTTTGGGGGTCCTTGCCCCTTTCCCCTCTTCCGTCCTTCATGAATGACATTTTCAGGGTTTTTTTGGAAAAATTTTGGATTTTTTTTTTGGTAATTTTGTTTTTTTCAAAAGACGGGGATTTTCATGTGAAACATTTCGAACTGTTTTCCCCGTTTGGGGGAAGAGAAGGCCTGTATGTGAAGGGATAAAGTGTTTTTTGGGTACAGAGGATTCTTTTTTGGGGGTTTAAATTTTGTCCCCATCTTTTATTAAAAGGCCCCCGGTAAAAGGGGTTCGGGCCATCGTGTTTGGGCCCCCAAAAACCTATTATTAAAGGTTTAAAGGTTTTTTTTTTCCCCCAATTTTTTAAAAAATTTTTTTGGTAATTTTCGGTTTAAAAGTTAAATTTTTAAAAACGATTTGCCAAAAAGGGGTTTCTGAGGGGAAAAATTTGGGGGCCTCCTGGGCGTCTTGTTTTGGGGGGAACTTAAGAAGTTTATTTGTCCTGTTCAAAACCCCTTTGGTTTTCTCCCATTTAGGTGGAGGTTGATGTCTAAAATTTGGGGGCGGGCCCTTTTTCCCCCCAAAAAAGACCCAAAACCCCCTTTTAAAAGAAACCCTTGTCCCCTTTTTCCCTCAAAAAAATTTTTTCCCCAATGAAGTAATTAGGGAGGGGGAAAGGGGAGTTTTGGGCCCCTAAAGTGGGCTTTTGAAGAGTGGAGACATTGGCTGGAGGGAGCCAAACATCAGGTGGTGGTCCTTACGGACCTAGAATCTGGTCTATCTGGAATCTGCCAAGCGACTCAAATCCTAGACAGGCCAGGTGGGCCTTGTTTTTCACACGTTTTAATTTTGTGGTTTCCTTTCTTCCTGGCACTAAGAATGTTAAGGCGGATGCCCTCTCGAGGAGTTTCCTTGCGGACTCTCCTGAGTTATCTGATCCTTCTGTTATTTTGAAAGAGGGTGTAGTTCTTTCCGCCATCCGCCCAATTTGAGACTTGCTCTGGAGGGGTGTCAGGAGGATAGGCCGAGCGCTGCCCTGTTGGAAAATTGTTTGTCCCGGACCAATGGAAAAAGAGTGTGATGTCTGAGATTCATTGTTCCGCATTGGCTGGGCATCCCGGAATTTTTGGTACCAGAGACTTGGTTAGTCGGTCCTTTTGGTGGCCTACCTTGTCTCGTGATGTCAGGGAATTTGTGCAGTCCTGCGGGACTTGTCTCGCTCCAAGCCTTGCTCTCGCTCTAGTGGTTTGTTGATGCCATTGCCTGTGCCCAAGAGACCATGGACCCATATCTCTATGGATTTCATTTTCCGACCTTCCTGTTTCTCAGAGAATGACCACCATCTGGGTAATTTGTGATAGGTTTTCCAAAATGATACATCTTGTGCCATTACCTAAGTTGCCTTCCTCCTCTGAATTGGTGCCGTTGTTCCTTCAGCACTTGGTTCGTTTACACAGCATTCCTGAGAACATTGTTCTGACAGAGGAGTCCAGTTGTTTCCAGATTTTGGAGGACTTTTTGTTCTAAACTGGGTGTTCAATTGTCTTTCCTCCTCGGCATTTCATCCTCAGACCAATGGTCAAACTGAGAGAACAAACCAGACATTGGAGACTTATCTAAGATGCTTTGTGTCTGCTGATCAGGATGACTGGGTCTCTTTTTTGCCTTTGGCTGAGTTTGCTCTTAATAATAGGGCTAGCTCTGCCACTTTGATGTCTCCGTTTTTCTGTAATTCTGGGTTTCACCCTCGATTTTCTTCGGGACAGACGGAGGCTTCTGTCTGTCCAGGTGTTGACTCTGTTGTGGAGCGTATGCAACAGATTTGGGACCAGGTAGTGGAGAGGTTGTCCCTCTCTCAGGAGAAGGCTCAGCGGTTTGCTAACCGGCATAGGACTGATGGTCCTCGGTTTTAAAGTGGGGGACTTGGTCTGGTTGTCCTCAAAGTATACTCCTATGAGAGTAGCATCTCCTAAATTTAAGCTAGGTTCATTGGACCTTATAAGATCATGGAGATTATTAATCCTGTTTCTTTTCGTTTGCTTCTTCCAGGGACATTTAAGATCCATAACGTGTTCCACAAGTCCTTGTTGAAGAGGTTTGTTGAGCCAGTGGTTCCTGCTGCTGTGCCCTGACCCTGTTTGGTTTGGGGGCAATCTGGAGTATGTGGTTGAGAAAATATTGGATTCTCGTTTTTCTAGACGGAGACTCCAGTATTTGGTTAAATGGAGAGGTTATGTCGGAAGACAATTCTTGGGTGTTTGCTTCGGACATCCATGCTAGGAGACTTATCCGTGCGTATCATAGAGCTCATCCTGACCGACCTGGTTGCTCAAATGAGGGTTCGGTGACCCCTCCTCAAGGGGGGGGTACTGTTGTGAATGGGTTTGAGATGAGTTCTGAGCAGAGGCTCCCTCTGGTGGTTACAAGCGGTACTAGTGAAGATTGTGGAGGACTGGGAATCAGGTGTTACTGACTGGTCTTATATAAGGGAGTCATTTTCCCATCAGGGTTGCCGGTGATCAATTGTTCTGGTCTGAATCCTTCTTCCAGTTTCCCTTGTAGCCTGCTGTGTCGTGTCTGCATCTCCTGCTATCAGATAAGACATTTTCTTCTTTTGTGTTTGTGCTATATTTTGCATTTTGTCTGCACTTCTGTGGGGGCCTTCAGGGTCCCCTCCGGGGGCTTTTGCCTCTCAGTTTAGTTCAGCCCTGATGTTTGTACTTTTGCTTTTTCCAGTTTTTTTCAGTGGCTGCTGTTTTTGTTACACCAGAGAACTAATTTAGGTGGTAGAGGTCGTGTGATCTCAGGTGATTTTGAAAATTAGTAGAGTTGGTGTTTTTCAGGGTTTTCTGGGATTGCAGTAAGTTACCCTTTCTATCCTTTTCTATTTAGATAGTTTGGGCCCCAGCGTTTGCTCATACTATTTTCTTTCTGTGTCAGTATTTCCTCTTGTCTAACCGCCATTACATGTTTGGGGGCTTTCTATTATCTTTGGGGTTCTGCTCCGGGGCAGATAGCTTCCTATTTCTATCTTTAGGTGTAGTTAGTTTCTCAGGCTGTGACGAGGCGTCTAGGACCAACGTAGGAACGCTCCCGGCTGCCTCTAGTTGTGGTGGTTAGTCAGGGTACTGCAATCCATAGATTCCAACTGCTCTGGTGTATTGCCTTTTTTACCTGCACTCCTCAGCTACCGAAACATAACAGGAGCCACACGTGTCAGGGGAGCCATGTGTGCGAGGGGTGTCAGGGGAGCCATGTGCGGGGGTGTCAGGGGAGCCACACAGGTGTCAGGGGAGCCATGTGTGCGAGGGGTGTCAGGGGAGCCATGTGCGGGGGTGTCGGGGAAGCCACACAGGTGTCAGGGGAGCCACGTGTGCAAACGTGTCAGGGGTGCCATGTGTGGGGTTGTCAGGGGAGGCACACAGGTGTCAGGGGAGCCACACAGGTGTCAGGGGGCCATGTGTGCAAACGTGTCAGGGGAGCCACGTGTGCGGGGGTGTCAGGGGACCGCAGGTATCAGGGGAGCCACGTGTGTCAAACGTGTCAGGGGAGCCATGTGTGCGAGGGGTGTCAGGGGAGCCATGTGCGGGGGTGTCGGGAGCCACACAGGTATCAGGGGGGCCACGTGTGCAAACGTGTCAGGGTTCCATGTGGGGGAGTGTCAGGGGAGCCACACAGGTGTCAGGGGAGCCATGTGTGCGAGGGGTGTCAGGGGAGCCATGTGCGGGGTGTCGAAGCCACACAGGTGTCAGGGGAGCCATGTGCGGGGGTGTCGGGAGCCACACAGGTGTCAAGGGACCCAATGTGTGGGGGTGCAGGAGAGCATGTGTGCGAGGGTGTCAGGGGAGCCACGCAGGTATCAGGGGAGCCACGTTGCAAACGGTCAGGGGTGCCATGTGAGGGGTGTCAGGGGAGCCACACAGGTGTCAAGGGAGCCATTTTGTGGGGGTGTCAGGGGAGCCATGTGTGCGGGGGTGTCAGGGGAGCCACACAGGTGTCAGGGGAGCCACGTGTGCAAACGTGTCAGGGGTGCCATGTGCGGGGGTGTCAGGGGAGCCACACAGGTGTCAGGGGAGGCATGTGCGGGGGTGTCAGGGGAGCCCACAGGTGTCAGGGGAGCCACGTGTGCAAACGTGTCAGGGGTGCCATGTGTGGGGGTGTCGGGGAGCCACAAGGTGCAGGGGAGCCACACAGGTGTCAGGGGAGCCATGTGTGCAAACGTGTCAGGGGGCCACGTGTGCGGGGGTGTCAGGGGAGCCAGTGTGCGGGGGTGTCAGGGGAGCCACGCAGGTATCAGGGGAGCCACGTGTGCAAACGTGTCAGGGGAGCCATGTGTGCGAGGGGGGGTCAGGGGAGCCATGTGCGGGGGTGTCGGGAGCCACACAGGTATCGGGGGAGCCACGTGTGCAAACGTGTCGGGGGTTCCATGTGGGGAGTGTCAGGGGAGCCACACGGGTGTCAGGGGAGCATGTGTGCGAGGGGTGTCAGGGGAGCCATGGGGGGTGTCCGGAACCCACAAGGTGTCAGGGAGCCATGTGCGGGGGTGTCGGGAGCCACACAGGTGTAAAGGGAGCCATGTGTGGGGGTGTCAGGGAGCCATGTGTGCGGGGTGTCAGGGAGCCACACAGGTGTCGGGGAGCCACGTTGCGGGGGTGTCAGGGGAGCCACGCAGGTATCAGGGGAGCCACGTGTGCAAACGTGTATGGGGTTCCATGTGCGGGGGTGTCAGGGTGAGCCAACAGGTGTCAGGGGAGCCACAGGGGTGTCAAGGGAGCCACGCGGGTATCAGGGGAGCCACGTGTGCAAAGTGTCAGGGGAGCCACACAGGTGTCAGGGGAGCCATGTGTGCGGGGGGTGTCAGGGGAGCCAGTGCGGGGGTGTCGGGAGCCACACAGGTGTCAGGGGAGCCATTGTGCAAGGGGTGTCAGGGAGCCATGGTTTGCGAGGGGTGTCAGGGGAGCCAGGGTGCGGGGCTGTCAGGGGAGTCACACAGGTGTCAGGGGAGTCACACAGGTGTCAGGGAGCCACCCCAGGTGTCAGGGGAGCCCAGGAGTGTCAGGGGAGCCACTGGAGTGTCAGGGAGCCACAGAGTGTCAGGGGAGCCACAGGAGTGTCAGGGAGCCACGAGTGCAGGGAGCCACAGGAGTGTCAGGGGAGCCACAGGAGTGTCAGGGGACCCACACAGGTGTCGGGGGAGCACACAGGTGTCAGGGGAGCACACAGGTGTCAGGGAGCCACACAGGTGTCAGGGGAGCCACAGAGTGTCAGGGGAGCCCAGGGGTGCCATGGGCGGGGGTGTCAGGGGAGCCATGCAGGTTTCAAGGGAGCCACGTGGGTGTCAGGGGAGGCATAGTGTGTGGTTCCAGAGGAGCCATGTGTGTGGGGGGGTGTCAGGTGAGCCACCAGGGTCAGGAACTCAGGATCAGTATTGTATGTCCCACCAGGAATGAGTGCAGCTGGAGTCCCCGTATGTATGTAACAGTGACTGCCCACAGAATAGGGGATGCAGCTCTGGAGTTATCAGGATGTATCAGATCAGTATGTTGTACACAGTGACTGCCCCCAGCAGAATAGGGGAGTCCCAGCTCTGGAGTAAATACAGGATGTAACTCAGGATCAGTAATGTAATGTATGTACACAGTGACTGCACCAGCAGAATAGTGAGTGCAGCTCTGGGAGTAATACAGGATGTAACTCAGGTCATAATGTATGTACACAGTGACTGCACCAGCAGAATAGTGAGTCAGCTCTGGGTTAATACAGAGTAACTCGGATCAGTAATGTTGTATGTACACGTGACTGCACCAGCAGAATATGGATGCAGTTGGAGTATATAATACAGGATGTAACTCAGGACAGTAATGTAATGTATGTACACAGTGACTGCACCAGCAGAATAGTGAGTGCAGCTCTGGAGTATAATACAGGATGTAACTCAGGATCAGTAATGTAATGTATGTACACAGTGACTGCACCAGCAGAATAGTGAGTGCAGCTCTGGAGTATAATACAGGAGGATGTAACTCAGGATCAGTAATGTAATGTATGTACACAGTGACTGCACCAGCAGAATAGTGAGTGCAGCTCTGGAGTATAATACAGGATGTAACTCAGGATCAGTAATGTATGTACACAGTGACTGCACCAGCAGAATAGTGAGTGCAGCTCTGGGGTATAATACAAGAGGTAACTCAGGATCAGTAATGTAATGTATGTACACAGTGACTGCACCAGCAGAATAGTGAGTGCAGCTCTGGAGTATAATACAGGATGTAACTCAGGATCAGTATTGTAATGTATGTACACAGTGACTGCACCAGCAGAATAGTGAGTGCAGCTCTGGAGTACAATACAGGATGTAAATCAGGATCAGTAATGTATGTACACAGTGACTGCACCAGCAGAATAGTGAGTGCAGCTCTGGGGTATAATACAGGATGTAACTCAGGATCAGTAATGTAATATATGTACACAATGACTGCACCAGCAGAATAGTGAGTGCAGCTCTGCAGTGTAATACAGGATGTAACTCAGGATCAGTAATGTAATGTATGTACACAGTGACTGCACCAGCAGAATAGTGAGTGCAGCTCTGGGGTATAATACAGGATGTAACTCAGGATCAGTAATGTAATGTATGTACACATTGACTGCACCAGCAGAATAGTGAGTGCAGCTCTGGAGTATAATACAGGATGTAACTCAGGATCAGTAATGTAATGTATGTACACAGTGACTGCACCAGCAGAATAGTGAGTGCAGCTCTGGAGTATAATACAGGATGTAACTCAGGATCAGTAATGTAATGTATGTACACAGTGACTGCACCAGCAGAATAGTGAGTGCAGCTCTGGAGTATAATACAGGATGTAACTCCGGATCAGTAATGTAATGTATGTACACAGTGACTGCACCAGCAGAATAGTGAGTGCAGCTCTGGAGTATAATACAGGATGTAACTCAGGATCAGTAATGTAATGTATGTACACAGTGACTGCACCAGCAGAATAGTGAGTGCAGCTCTGGAGTATAATACAGGATGTAACTCAGGATCAGTAATGTAATGTATGTACACAGTGACTGCACCAGCAGAATAGTGAGTGCAGCTCTGGAGTATAATACAGGAGGTAACTCAGGATCAGTAATGTAATGTATGTACACAGTGACTGCACCAGCAGAATAGTGAGTGCAGCTCTGGAGTATAATACAGGATGTAACTCAGGATCAGTAATGTAATGTATGTACACAGTGACTGCACCAGCAGAATAGTGAGTGCAGCTCTGGAGTATAATACAGGATGTAACTCAGGATCAGTAATGTAATGTATGTACACAGTGACTGCACCAGCAGAATAGTGAGCGCAGCTCTGGAGTATAATACAGGATGTAACTCAGGATCAGTAATGTATGTACACAGTGACTGCACCAGCAGAATAGTGAGTGCAGCTCTGGAGTATAATACAGGATGTAACTCAGGATCAGTAATGTAATGTATGTACACAGTGACTGCACCAGCAGAATAGTGGGTGCAGCTCTGGAGTATAATACAGGATGTAACTCAGGATCAGTAATGTAATGTATGTACACAGTGACTGCACCAGCAGAATAGTGAGTGCAGCTCTGGAGTATAATACAGGATGTAACTCAGGATCAGTAATGTAATGTGTGTACACAGTGACTGCACCAGCAGAATAGTGAGAGCAGCTCTGGAGTATAATACAGGATGTAACTCCGGATCAGTAATGTAATGTATGTACACAGTGACTGCACCAGCAAAATAGTGAGTGCAGCTCTGGGGTATAATACAGGATGTAACTCAGGATCAGTAATGTATGTACACAGTGACTGCACCAGCAGAATAGTGAGTGCAGCTCTGGAGTATAATACAGGATGTAACTCAGTATCAGTAATGTAATGTATGTACACAGTGACTACACCAGCAGAATAGTGAGTGCAGCTCTGGGGTATAATACAGGATGTAACTCAGGATCAGTAATGTAATGTATGTACACAGTGACTGCACCAGCAGAATAGTGAGTGCAGCTCTGGAGTATAATACAGGATGTAACTCAGGATCAGTAATGTAATGTATGTACACAGTGACTGCACCAGCAGAATAGTGAGCGCAGCTCTGGAGTATAATACAGGATGTAACTCAGGATCAGTAATGTATGTACACAGTGACTGCACCAGCAGAATAGTGAGTGCAGCTCTGGAGTATAATACAGGATGTAACTCAGGATCAGTAATGTAATGTATGTACACAGTGACTGCACCAGCAGAATAGTGGGTGCAGCTCTGGAGTATAATACAGGATGTAACTCAGGATCAGTAATGTAATGTATGTACACAGTGACTGCACCAGCAGAATAGTGAGTGCAGCTCTGGAGTATAATACAGGATGTAACTCAGGATCAGTAATGTAATGTGTGTACACAGTGACTGCACCAGCAGAATAGTGAGAGCAGCTCTGGAGTATAATACAGGATGTAACTCCGGATCAGTAATGTAATGTATGTACACAGTGACTGCACCAGCAAAATAGTGAGTGCAGCTCTGGGGTATAATACAGGATGTAACTCAGGATCAGTAATGTATGTACACAGTGACTGCACCAGCAGAATAGTGAGTGCAGCTCTGGAGTATAATACAGGATGTAACTCAGTATCAGTAATGTAATGTATGTACACAGTGACTACACCAGCAGAATAGTGAGTGCAGCTCTGGGGTATAATACAGGATGTAACTCAGGATCAGTAATGTAATGTATGTACACAGTGACTGCACCAGCAGAATAGTGAGTGCAGCTCTGGAGTATAATACAGGATGTAACTCAGTATCAGTAATGTAATGTATGTACACAGTGACTACACCAGCAGAATAGTGAGTGCAGCTCTGGGGTATAATACAGGATGTAACTCAGGATCAGTAATGTAATGTATGTACACAGTGACTGCACCAGCAGAATAGTGAGTGCAGCTCTGGGGTATAATGCAGGAGGTAACTTGGATCAGTAATGTAATGTATGTACACAGTGACTGCACCAGCAGAATAGTGAGTGCAGCTCTGGGGTATAATGCAGGAGGTAACTTGGATCAGTAATGTAATGTATGTACACAGTGACTGCACCAGCAGAATAGTGAGTGCAGATCTGGAGTATAATACAGGATGTAACTCAGGATCAGTAATGTATGTACACAGTGACTGCACCAGCAGAATAGTGAGTGCAGCTCTGGAGTATAATACAGGATGTAACTCAGGATCAGTAATGTATGTACACAGTGACTGCCCCAGCAGAATAGTGAGTGCAGCTCTGGGGTATAATACAGGATGTAACTCAGGATCAGTAATGACATAGTGTTGTGTGGATGGGGATGTAATTATTCCTGCTGCGATGTTACTGTCGGGTGGTCTCTTTTACAGCTGCGCCCTCCGCTGTCCTGATGCCTGGAGATGCCGTCACTGTGGAGCTGGGAAGCGAGAAAGTCGTGTCTTGTGAAGTCACCAACTTTTATCCTAAAGATGTCACTATTAGTTGGGTGCGACATGAGAAAGATTCGAGATGTGTGGCCCTGGAGCGAGGAACCTGCACCGGTGACACCGTCAATAACCGTGACGGGACGTTCAATGTCACCAGTCACCTGACCTTGTATCCCACCCTGCAGGATGCCGGCTACAAATATTCATGTCTGGTGACGCACCGATCTCTGCACCCGGAGCTGATGTCAAACTTCACCCTGACGGTCACAGGTGATTGCTAAATCCTCCCCAAAATGTAGAAATGTCATGTGTAAGTGTGAGGAGCGGGCCGAGGCTCGAGACCTCTCCAGCTTCTGCTGCTGTGGCCGCTGTTGTAGGTTTTCTCCAATAGTGACTTGCAGCTCCAGGGACTGAGGAGCGAGGGTGACATAAGGAGAAATTAATAAGCACATTATAACTAGAGATGAGCGAATATTTCAATGTTCGGATTACGTTCTCTGAATTTGCAATATTCGCTGAACATTACTGAACGCCATTCAGCTCAATGGGAGGCAAAAACAAACGCACACACAACACCTTCTACCGGCCCCAAATGCTGCCAAAACACTCGAAATGAGGGACAGACAGCAGGAACGTGGCCTCCATTATTCACCCACAGTGCAGAGTACAGCATGGCGCTGCAGCCATCAGCCAGGCATGAGGGGTCTGGGACACATTTACAGCTTCCAGTGAATGTCACAGTAAGACGAGGTGGGTGAGGGATCGGTGTAGACTCCTGAGCTGGGAGCCCTGATACCACATGCAGCACCTCTACCTGCTGTCACGCTCAGCCACACTCAGGTGGCACAAATATCAGTTTTGTAGACTACCATTGTCAGAAAATGTAAGGAAAGTAACACGGGTAGTTGAGACCAAGGAGATGGAGGCCTGACGGTGTCGGAGGCTACTGCTACAGGCAACACGCATGAAGGAGACCCAACCAGGAGTGTTCACATTTCCAAAAATTATTAGCAGACGCCACCAAAGTGGAATAACTGTCACGAGAATAGAAATAGTATAATAGGGACAGACACGTCTTCCCCTACAGCTAACCCAGCAGATGGAGACCAACCATGACTGTCCACATTTCCACAAATGTGTGTTAACATCAGCAGCAGCAGCCACAGAAACCACTAAAGATCTCACAGAGTGCAGTTACGTGGCTTTAATGCATCACACTAAACAATGCAACATCACCTAGTCAGTACAGTCTGCGATTGGGGTGCTGAAGTCCTTGGAGATCCATGACTTGTTCATCTTGATGAAAGTTAGGCGGTCTACACTTTCAGGGGACAGCCGGATGTGCTTATCCATCAGGACACCACCAGCAGCGCTGAAGACACGTTCTGAGAGGACTTTGGCTGCCGGGCACGATAAAACCCCCAAGGCGTGTGAGGCGAGCTCAGGCCACTTCTCTATTGTGGATGAACAAATTGTGAAAGGGTCCAAACCCTCCCTGATGGTATTAATGTTCAGTCCTAGATACTCCTGCACCATCCTCTCCATTCACCACGTGTAAGACTTGGACTCTGTTGTGATGGTGCACGAGTTGGTCTAAAAAAATGTGTCAGAGGACTCACAGAAATTGCTTCTTCCACTTCGACTGCTGCTGCTAATGTTTTGTCGTTGATGAATTGTCTGGCCGGAGGCTGGAAGAGTAGAGCTGCGATGTGAACTGTGCGCTTCACTGCTGTCTTGGGGAAAAGCTCTCTTAAGGTAAAAAGCGTGTTTCTATACTCCAGCATTCGCGGGTCCCTTTCTAGGGCGGGAATCAACTGGTAAAAGTTGGTTATATAAAACGTGGATCTAACAGAGTGGCAACCCAGTAGTCCGCATTATTCCTAATCATAACTATACGGGATCATGTTGCAGATAGTGCAGCAAGAAGGCACTCATATGTCGGGCTCTACCATGAGGCCTAAGGGTTGGTGGCTGCGTAACAGTGAGGCTCGCTTCCTCTGTCCTCTCCCACCAACCACGAACAACAGAGAGGGGAGGATTATCCTCTTCATCCGACAGTTGCTCGTCCATCGCCTCTTCCTCCTCCATTTGTTCCTCGGGTCTTGCACCTTCGATAACAGTTTGTCTGTTATCACCAGCCCTCGATCGCAGTAATCCACCCTCGTCTGTTATCACCAGCCCTCGATCGCAGTAATCCACCCTCGTCTGTTATCACCAGTCCTCCTCGATCCCAGTAATCCACCCTCGTCTGTTATCACCAGCCCTCGATCGCAGTAATCCACCCTCGTCTGTTATCACCAGCCCTCCTCGATCGCAGTAATCCACCCTCGTCTGTTATCACCAGCCCTCCTCGATCACAGTAATCCACCCTCGTCTGTTATCACCAGCCCTCGATCGCAGTAATCCACCCTCGTCTGTTATCACCAGCCCTCCTCGATCGCAGTAATCCACCCTCGTCTGTTATCACCAGCCCTCCTCGATCACAGTAATCCACCCTCGTCTGTTATCACCAGCCCCCCTCGATCTCAGTAATCCACCCTCGTCTGTTATCACCAGCCCCCTCGATCACAGTAATCCACCCTCGTCTGTTATCACCAGCCCTCGATCACAGTAATCCACCCTCGTCTGTTATCACCAGCCCTCGATCGCAGTAATCCACCCTCGTCTGTTATCACCAGCTCCCCTCGATCGCAGTAATCCACCTTTGTCATCACCAGCCCTCCTCGATCGCAGTAATCCACCCTCATCTGTTATCACCAGCCCCCCTGGATCGCAGTAATCCACCCTCGTCTGTTATCACCAGCCCCCCTGGATCGCAGTAATCCACCCTCGTCTGTTATCACCAGCCCCCCTCGATCACAGCAATCCACCCTCGTCTGTTATCACCAGCCCCCCTCGATCGCAGTAATCCACCCTCGTCTGTTATCACCAGCCCCCCTCGATCGCAGTAATCCACCCTCGTCTGTTATCACCAGCCCCTCGATCGCAGTAATCCACCCTCGTCTGTTATCACCAGCCCCCCTCGTTCGCAGTAATCCACCCTCGTCTGTTATCACCAGCCCCCCTCGTTCGCAGTAATCCACCCTCGTCTGTTATCACCAGCCCCCCTCAATCGCAGTAATCCACCCTCGTCTGTTATCACCAGCCCCCCTCGATCGCAGTAATCCACCCTCGTCTGTTATCACCAGCCCCCCTCGTTTGCAGTAATCCACCCTCGTCTGTTATCACCAGCCCCCCTCGTTCGCAGTAATCCACCCTCGTCTGTTATCACCAGCCCCCTCGTTCGCAGTAATCCACCCTCGTCTGTTATCATCAGCCCCCCTCGATCGCAGTAATCCACCCTCGTCTGTTATCACCAGCCCCCCTCGATCCCAGTAATCCACCCTCGTCTGTTATCACCAGCCCCCCTCGATCGCAGTAATCCACCCTCGTCTGTTATCACCAGCCCTCCTCGTTCGCAGTAATCCACCCTAGTCTGTTATCACCAGCCCCCCTCGTTCGCAGTAATCCACCCTAGTCTGTTATCACCAGCCCCCCTCGATCGCAGTAATCCACCCTAGTCTGTTATCACCAGCCCCCCTCGTTCGCAGTAATCCTCCCTCGTCTGTTATCACCAGCCCCCCTCGATCGCAGTAATCCACCCTAGTCTGTTATCACCAGCCCCCCTCGTTCGCAGTAATCCACCCTCGTCTGTTATCACCAGCCCCCCTGGATCGCAGTAATCCACCCTCGTCTGTTATCACCAGCCCCCTGGATCGCAGTAATCCACCCTCGTCTGTTATCACCAGCCCCCCTCGATCACAGTAATCCACCCTCGTCTGTTATCACCAGCCCCCCTGGATCGCAGTAATCCACCCTCCCTTGGCACCCGCCTGTGTGACGACAGTCTGGAACTTAGAGACCATGTCATCCCTCCCGCAGCCTCCTCTGCTTCCTCCTCTTCCTCTGGGACCACCATCTCCTCCCGCAGGCTGTTCAAAGTCTGCTCCAGCATATAGGTGACTGGAATAGTGATGCTGAGTACGGTGTCATCAGCGCTAACCATCTTAGTAGCCATTTTGAAACTGTGCAGAAGGGTGCAGAGGTCCTTAATCTGTGCCCACTCTGTAAACGTGATATGCGCCACGTCAGCACTGCGTTGGCCCAGGCTATAAGACATGACATACTGCGTCAGGGCTCGTTACTGCTGCCACAGTCGCTGTAACATGTGCAGAGTGGAATTCCACCGTGTCGGCACATCGCATATCAACCTGTTAACTGGCATGGACAAAGACCTCTGCATCGATGCAAGTCGATGACCTGAGGGGTCCGAATGGCGGAAATGAGCACACAGCTTTCTGGAGCAGCTCCCCCAGACCCGGATCGTGGCGGAGAAAATGCTGCACCCCCAGGTTGAGGATGTGAGCCATGCAAGGCACGTGTGTGAGCTTTCCTCGCCGTAGGGCCACCATCAGGCTCGCACCGTGATCTTGCTCGGCCTTCCCTGGATCCAGGTTCAGCGGAGACAGCCATTGATCAAACAAAAACAAATGGTTAAGAAATAAATCCCTAAAATAATTTCATCTTCCAAATTTTTTTTTTTTTTTTAGATAAAATAAATTCTCCTGGAGAATTAATAATGAATGGAGATGCCAATGCATCTCTCCAATCACAATGATTCAGTGCCTTAACGTGCTCGCTGCGTCCTAATGAACATAGCAGTATAAGGGCCGTGCTTTCCCCGCACATCAATTAATGATTAATCAAACATTCATGTTAAAGACAAAAAGTGGCAAAATGGTCACACTTACATAAAAATGTTTAGAAGAAAGCGTCGCCCCAACGCACGTTTCGTCTCAGTACTTCATCAGGAGCCGAGTCACCCAGTGCCCAGTCAGCGAGCTGTAACGCCCTTGGCCACGCTTACTCGTCCAAGTGCCTGTGGTGAAATTCTCCCTGGCAGACAGATCTAGTCACGGATCAGATGTCTGTGACATGCTGCTGTAGCGCAGGCACAGCTTTCTTAGAAAAGTAATGGTGACTGGGTGATTGGTACTGGGGCACTGCGACGGCCATCAGCCTTCGGAACCGTCTGTATCTACCTGGGGGAAAGGCTGCATTTCTGTGGCCAACAGATTAGATATGGTGGAGTTCAACCTCTTAGCTTTGTCATGCATAGGAGGAGACCATCTTTTACGTGACCACAACTGTGTGACTGAGGGCTGGCTGCTGTGCTGAGAGAGGGCCGAGAACAGTGAACTTGTGTCAACTTCTGTGCATGTTATCAGGCCACAATCACCAGGGTGTGTAAACTTTTGATCAGGGTCATTTGGATGTTTTGGGTTGGGATTATGATTTAAAAAGAGAACACACAGTAGTGACAATAAATGGCTTCACCCAACCACTAACCATGAGGGGAGGTTTGGTGTTATCATTCATATTCTCTGAAAAAAGGCCAAGAAATCAAAAATTCTGCCGGGGTATGTAAACTTTTGAGCACAACTGTATGTCACGTGTAGGAAGGACAGCAGAGGGTTAATATGAAGCTTCACAATGTGCAGTGGATAACATCACTGTAGCGCCATATTGTGCTGATGGCGCACCGGCGTATCCCACAGCTGTATGTCAGACATATACAGATTGTATACCCCACTAGCTCCAGCCTGGACCCTCACCAGTGACAGACCGTGGCCGGTGCAGAGGCCACTCACCCTCCCAGGCCATGTACAGGCTCCTGATCCTCCATGCTGGTGCTGGATACATCGACCACGAATGAATATTGTTCCTTGTGATTACAGAGCGAGAAGATAACACGGGGACAGTAGTCGCTGCTGTGATCGGAACCGTGGTCGCCATGACTCTTCTATTATTTGGTGGTCTCCTTTACCATCAAGTGGTGAAGAAAGGTGAGGCGTCTGTATGGTCGTGTCAGCAGGGGTGGTGATGTCATTGCGGGTGGTCGTGTCAGCGCGGGTGGTCGTGTCAGCAGGGGTGGTCGTGTCAGCACGGGTGGTCGTGTCAGCAGGGGTGGTCATGTCAGCACGGGTGGTCGTGTCAGCAGGGGTGGTCGTGTCAGCAGGGGTGGTCGTGTCATTGCGAGTGGTCGTGTCAGCAGGGTGGTCATGTCAGCGCGGGTGGTCGTGTCAGCAGGGGTGGTCATGTCAGCAGGGGTGGTTGTGTCATTTGTCTCTGCTTCTTCCTGTTGTCAGTTTCTGGTGACTTTCCAGTTTATGGCCTTCCTTTCATCCTGTAAAGTCTGGTTATACTGGATGGATTATCACTGGCTATACTGGGATGGAGTATCGGCAGGGTCCCAGTCAGGATGTGGTCACTGGTTATACTGGGATGGAGTATCGGCAGGGTCCCAGTCAGGGTGTGGTTACTGGTTATACTGGGATGAAGTATCGGCAGGTTCCAAGGTCAGGATGTGGTCCCTGGTTATACTGGGATGGAGTATCTGCAGGGTCCCAGTCAGGATGTGATCACTGGTTATACTGGGATGGAGTATCGGCAGGGTCCCAGTCAGGGTGTGGTTACTGGTTATACTGGGATGGAGTATCGGCAGGGTCCCAGTCAGGGTGTGGTTACTGGTTATACTGGGATGAAGTATCGGCAGGGTCCCAGTCAGGATGTGGTCCCTGGTTATACTGGGATGGAGTATCTGCAGGGTCCCAGTCAGGATGTGGTCCCTGGTTATACTGGGATGGATTATCGGCAGGGTCCCAGTCAGGGTGTGGTCCCTGGTTATACCGGGATGGAGTATCGGCAGGGTCCCAGTCAGAATGTGATCACTGGTTATACTGGGATGGAGTATCGGCAGGTTCCCAGTCAGGATGTGGTCCCTGGTTATACTGGGATGGAGTATCGGCAGGTTCCCAGTCAGGATGTGGTCCCTGGTTATACTGGGATGGAGTATCTGCAGGGTCCCAGTCAGAATGTGATCACTGGTTATACTGGGATGGAGCATCTGCAGGTTCCCAGTCAGGATGTGATCACTGGTTATACCGGGATGGAGTATCGGCAGGGTCCCAGTCAGGGTGTGGTTACTGGTTATACTGGGATGGAGTATCTGCAGGGTCCCAGTCAGGGTGTGGTTACTGGTTATACTGGGATGGAGTATCGGCAGGTTCCCAGTCAGGATGTGGTCACTGGTTATACTGGGATGGAGTATCGGCAGGGTCCCAGTCAGGATGTGGTCCCTGGTTATACTGGGATGGAGCATCTGCAGGTTCCCAGTCAGGATGTGGTCCCTGGTTATACTGGATGGAGTATCGGCAGGGTCCCAGTCAGGATGTGGTCACTGGTTATACTGGGATGGAGTATTGGCAGGTTCCAAGGTCAGGATGTGGTCCCTGGTTATACTGGGATGGAGTATCGGCAGGTTTCCCAGTCAGGATGTGGTCCCTGGTTATACTAGGATGGATTATCGGGCAGGTTCCCAGTCAGGATGTGGTCACTGGTTATACTGGGATGGATTATCACTAGTTATACTGGGATGGATTATCGGCAGGGTCCCAGTCAGGGTGTGGTTACTGATTATACTGGGATGGCGTATCGGCAGGTTCCAAAGTCAGGGTGTGGTCCCTGGTTATACTGGGATGGAGTATCGGCAGGGTCCCAGTCATGATGTGGTCCCTGGTTATACTGGGATGGAGTATCTGCAGGTTCCCAGTCAGGATGTGGTCCCTGGTTATACTGGGATGGAGTATCGGCAGGGTCCCAGTCAGGATGTGGTCCCTGGTTATACTAGGATGGATTATCGGGCAGGTTCCCAGTCAGGATGTGATCACTGGTTATACTGGGATGGAGTATCGGCAGGTTACAAGGTCAGGATGTGGTCCCTGGTTATACTGGGATGGAGTATCGGCAGGTTTCCCAGTCAGGATGTGGTCCCTGTTATACTAGGATGGATTATCGGGCAGGGTCCCAGTCAGGATGTGATCACTGGTTATACTGGGATGGAGTATCGGCAGGGTCCCAGTCAGGATGTGATCACTGGTTATACTGGGATGGAGTATCTGCAGGGTCCCAGTCAGGATGTGATCACTGGTTATACTGGGATGGAGTATCGGCAGGTTCCCAGTCAGGATGTGGTCCCTGGTTATACTGGGATGGAGTATCTGCAGGGTCCCAGTCAGGATGTGATCACTGGTTATACTGGGATGGAGCATCTGCAGGTTCCCAGTCAGGGTGTGGTTACTGGTTATACTGGGATGAGTATCGGCAGGTTCCCAGTCAGGATGTGGTCACTGGTTATACTGGGATGGAGTATCGGCAGGGTCCCAGTCAGGGTGTGGTTACTGGTTATACTGGGATGGAGTATCGGCAGGTTCCCAGTCAGGATGTGGTCACTGGTTATACTGGGATGGAGTATCGGCAGGGTCCCAGTCAGGATGTGATCACTGGTTATACTGGGATGGAGTATCTGCAGGGTCCCAGTCAGGATGTGATCACTGGTTATACTGGATGGAGTATCGGCAGGTTCCCAGTCAGGATGTGGTCCCTGGTTATACTGGGATGGAGTATCTGCAGGGTGCCAGTCAGGATGTGATCACTGGTTATACTGGGATGGAGCATCTGCAGGTTCCCAGTCAGGATGTGATCACTGGTTATACCGGGATGGAGTATCGGCAGGGTCCCAGTCAGGGTGTGGTTACTGGTTATACTGGGATGAGTATCGGCAGGTTCCCAGTCAGGATGTGGTCACTGGTTACACTGGGATGGAGTATCGGCAGGGTCCCAGTCAGGGTGTGGTTACTGGTTATACTGGGATGGAGTATCGGCAGGTTCCCAGTCAGGATGTGGTCACTGGTTATACTGGGATGGAGTATCGGCAGGGTCCCAGTCAGGATGTGGTCCCTGGTTATACTGGGATGGAGCATCTGCAGGTTCCCAGTCAGGATGTGGTCCCTGGTTATACTGGGATGAAGTATCGGCAGGTGTCCCAGTCAGGATGTGGTCACTGGTTATACTGGGATGGAGTATCGACAGGTTCCAAGGTCAGGATGTGGTCCCTGGTTATACTGGGATGGAGTATCGGCAGGTTTCCCAGTCAGGTTTTGGTCACTGGTTATACTGGGATGGAGTATCGACAGGTTTCAAGGTCAGGATGTGGTCCCTGGTTATACTGGGATGAAGTATCAGCAGGTGTCCCAGTCAGGATGTGGTCACTGGTTATACTGGGATGGAGTATCGACAGGTTTCAAGGTCAGGATGTGGTCCCTGGTTATACTGGGATGGAGTATCGGCAGGTTCCCAGTCAGGATGTGGTCCCTGGTTATACTGGGATGGAGTATCGGCAGGTTTCCCAGTCAGGATTTGGTCACTGTTTATACTGGGATGGAGTATCTGCAGGTTCCCAGTCAGGATGTGGTCCCTGGTTATACTGGGATGAAGTATCGGCAGGTGTCCCAGTCAGGATGTGGTCACTGGTTATACTGGGATGGAGTATCGACAGGTTTCAAGGTCAGGATGTGGTCCCTGGTTATACTGGCATGGAGTATCGGCAGGTTCCCAGTCAGGATGTGGTCCCTGGTTATACTAGGATGGAGTATCGGCAGGTTTCCCAGTCAGGATTTGGTCACTGTTTATACTGGGATGGAGTATCTGCAGGTTCCCAGTCAGGATGTGGTCCCTGGTTATACTGGGATGAAGTATCGGCAGGTGTCCCAGTCAGGATGTGGTCACTGGTTATACTGGGATGGAGTATCGACAGGTTTCAAGGTCAGGATGTGGTCCCTGGTTATACTGGGATGGAGTATCGGCAGGTTCCCAGTCAGGATGTGGTCCCTGGTTATACTGGGATGGAGTATCGGCAGGTGTCCCAGTCAGGATGTGGTCACTGGTTATACTGGGATGGAGTATCGACAGGTTTCAAGGTCAGGATGTGGTCCCTGGTTATACTGGGATGGAGTATCTGCAGGTTCCCAGTCAGGATGTGGTCCCTGGTTATACTGGGATGGAGTATCGGCAGGTTCCCAGTCAGGATGTGGTCCCTGGTTATACTGGGATGGAGTATCGGCAGGTTTCCCAGTCAGGGTGTGGTCCCTAGTTGTCATGGCTCCTGATCTCGGTTGTGTCTCCTTCCTGTAGATCCTCCTGTCCTTTCTGAGATCACCGGCAGCGATCTGTTGACTGACATGACCAGGACCACGCTGACATTTTATGTTCAGAACTTCAAGCCTAACGACCTGGAGATCTCTGTACGACTGAGGAGACGAGGAGAGGAGATGAAGACCATCCACAGCTGGAGATCCAGAGCTCCGGCTCCCTCGGCCCGAGCCATGAGGAATGAGGATGCTGGGGGTAGTAGTGTGGATATAGATGTAGAGCGTCAGAGTCTGGTGAATGGGGCCGTCAGTCGCACACAGGGGCCCCTACACCTGGACATGGTGGCAGTGTTGGCCCCCAGTAGACCCGGTCTGCTCCGCTTCATTCGCTGGCAGAGACTTTCCACTTACAGCTGTCAATGTTCTGCTCACATCACTCCCAGCTATGGTGAGGACAACGGAGCAGAACTGTCCGTCCATGTGTCACACCCGGCTCTGTCAGAAGCCGCCTCCATCAGCAGGATCCTGCGGGTCACCGGAGGTAAGACCACCACGATTATATCTTCATAACTTCTCCTGCAGACTTCCAGTCAGAGTCATTTATGATGGCAGATTTCCGGTCACATGCTGTGCATCTCCTTCATATATTGTTTCAGGGGCGTCTTGGGTCTCTCAAACTTTTCTATGAAGGTTCCAGATAAAGGTTTCATTGGTCTCCTCGCACTGTTTAAGTTTCTCTTAAGGCCTCAGCTGACGTCGCCGGGCGCCCTGATCATGGTCTCCGACGTCCCCGGGATCCTTAATCATTGTGTCTAACGTCCCCGTGCTCCCTGATCATTGACTCCTGACGTCCTCGTGCTCCCTGATCATTGTCTCTGATGTCCCCAATCGTTGTCTCTGACGTCCCCTTGCTCCCTGATCATTGTCTCTGATGTCCCTGTGCTCCCTGATCGTTGTCTCTGATGTCCCTGTGCTCCCTGATCGTTGTCATTGACGTCCCCGTGCTCCCTTATCATTGTCTCTGATGTCCCTGTGCTCCCTGATCGTTGTCTCTGATGTCCCTGTGCTCCCTGATCGTTCCCCGTGCTCCCTGATCATTGTTTCTGACGTCCCCGGGCTCCCTGATCATTGACTCTTGACGTCCTCATGCTCCCTGATCGTTGTCTCTGACGTCCTCGGGCTCCCTGATCGTTGTCTCTGATGTCCCGGTGCTCACTGATCATTGTTTCTGACTTCCCCGGGCTCCCTGATCATTGACTCTTGACGTCCTCATGCTCCCTGATCGTTGTCTCTGACGTCCCCAGGCTCCCTGATCGTTGTCTCTGATGTCCCCGTGCTCCCTGATCGTTGTCTCTGACGTCCCCGGGCTCCCTGATCGTTGTCTCTGATGTCCTCGTGCTCCCTGATCGTTGTCTCTGACGTCCCCGTGCTCCCTGATCTTTGTCTCTGACGTCCCCGGGCTCTCTGAT
This sequence comes from Oophaga sylvatica, assembly GCA_033576555.1. NCBI lineage: Eukaryota > Metazoa > Chordata > Amphibia > Anura > Dendrobatidae > Oophaga > Oophaga sylvatica. The sequence goes on along the minus strand of JARQOD010002878.1, from coordinate 42,539 downwards.
CGTTGTCTCTGACGTCCCCGGGCTCCCTGATCGTTGTCTCTGATGTCCCCATGCTCCCTGATCGTTGTCTCTGACGTCCTCGGGCTCCCTGATCGTTGTCTCTGACGTCCCCGTGCTCCCTGATCGTTGTCTCTGACGTCCTCGGGCTCCCTGATCGTTGTCTCTAACGTCTCCTTGCTCCCTGATCGTTGTCTCTGACGTCCCCGGGCTCCCTGATCGTTGTCTCTGATGTCCCCGTGCTCCCTGATCGTTGTCTCTGATGTCCTCGTGCTCCCTGATCGTTGTCTCTGACGTCCCCGGGCTCCCTGATCGTTGTCTCTGACGTCCCCGTGCTCCCTGATCGTTGTCTCTGACGTCCCCGTGCTCCCTGATCGTTGTCTCTGACGTCCCCGTGCTCCCTGATCGTTGTCTCTGACGTCCCCGGGCTCCCTGATCGTTGTCTCTGATGTCCCCGTGCTCCCTGATCGTTGTCTCTGATGTCCTCGTGCTCCCTGATCGTTGTCTCTGACGTCCCCGGGCTCCCTGATCGTTGTCTCTGACGTCCCCGTGCTCCCTGATCGTTGTCTCTGACGTCCTCGTGCTCCCTGATCATTGACTCTTGACGTCCTCATGCTCCCTGATCGTTGTCTCTGACGTCCCTGGGCTCCCTGATCGTTGTCTCTGATGTCCTCGTGCTCCCTGATCGTTGTCTCTGACGTCCTCGGGCTCCCTGATCGTTGTCTCTGACGTCCCCGTGCTCCCTGATCGTTGTCTCTGATGTCCCCGTGCTCCCTGATCGTTGTCTCTGACGTCCCCGTGCTCCCTGATCGTTGTGTCTGATGTCCCCGTGCTCCCTGATCGTTGTCTCTGACGTCCTCGGGCTCCCTGATCGTTGTCTCTGACGTCCTCGGGCTCCCTGATCGTTGTCTCTGACGTCCCTGGGCTCCCTGATCGTTGTCTCTGATGTCCTCGTGCTCCCTGATCGTTGTCTCTGACGTCCTCGGGCTCCCTGATCGTTGTCTCTGACGTCCCCGTGCTCCCTGATCGTTGTCTCTGATGTCCCCGTGCTCCCTGATCGTTGTCTCTGACGTCCCCGTGCTCCCTGATCGTTGTCTCTGACGTCCCCGTGCTCCCTGATCGTTGTCTCTGATGTCCCCGTGCTCCCTGATCGTTGTCTCTGACGTCCTCGGGCTCCCTGATCGTTGTCTCTGACGTCCCCGTGCTCCCTGATCGTTGTCTCTGACGTCCTCGGGCTCCCTGATCGTTGTCTCTAACGTCTCCTTGCTCCCTGATCGTTGTCTCTGACGTCCCCGGGCTCCCTGATCGTTGTCTCTGATGTCCCCGTGCTCCCTGATCGTTGTCTCTGATGTCCTCGTGCTCCCTGATCGTTGTCTCTGACATCCCCCGGCTCCCTGATCGTTGTCTCTGACGTCCCCGTGCTCCCTGATCGTTGTCTCTGACGTCCTCGTGCTCCCTGATCATTGACTCTTGACGTCCTCATGCTCCCTGATCGTTGTCTCTGACGTCCCTGGGCTCCCTGATCGTTGTCTCTGATGTCCTCGTGCTCCCTGATCGTTGTCTCTGACGCCCTCGGGCTCCCTGATCGTTGTCTCTGACGTCCCCGTGCTCCCTGATTGTTGTCTCTGATGTCCCCGTGCTCCCTGATCGTTGTCTCTGACGTCCCCGTGCTCCCTGATCGTTGTCTCTGACGTCCCCGTGCTCCCTGATCGTTGTCTCTGATGTCCCCGTGCTCCCTGATCGTTGTCTCTGACGTCCTCGGGCTCCCTGATCGTTGTCTCTGACGTCCCCGTGCTCCCTGATCGTTGTCTCTGACGTCCTCGGGCTCCCTGATCGTTGTCTCTAACGTCTCCTTGCTCCCTGATCGTTGTCTCTGACGTCCCCGGGCTCCCTGATCGTTGTCTCTGATGTCCCCGTGCTCCCTGATCGTTGTCTCTGATGTCCCCGTGCTCCCTGATCGTTGTCTCTGACGTCCCCGTGCTCCCTGATCGTTGTCTCTGATGTCCCCGTGCTCCCTGATCGTTGTCTCTGACGTCCTCGGGCTCCCTGATCGTTGTCTCTGACGTCCTCGGGCTCCCTGATCGTTGTCTCTGACGTCCCTGGGCTCCCTGATCGTTGTCTCTGATGTCCTCGTGCTCCCTGATCGTTGTCTCTGACGTCCTCGGCTCCCTGATCGTTGTCTCTGACGTCCCCGTGCTCCCTGATCGTTGTCTCTGATGTCCCCGTGCTCCCTGATCGTTGTCTCTGACGTCCCCGTGCTCCCTGATCGTTGTCTCTGACGTCCCCGTGCTCCCTGATCGTTGTCTCTGATGTCCCCGTGCTCCCTGATCGTTGTCTCTGACGTCCTCGGGCTCCCTGATCGTTGTCTCTGACGTCCCCGTGCTCCCTGATCGTTGTCTCTGACGTCCTCGGGCTCCCTGATCGTTGTCTCTAACGTCTCCTTGCTCCCTGATCGTTGTCTCTGACGTCCCCGGGCTCCCTGATCGTTGTCTCTGATGTCCCCGTGCTCCCTGATCGTTGTCTCTGATGTCCTCGTGCTCCCTGATCGTTGTCTCTGACGTCCCCCGGCTCCCTGATCGTTGTCTCTGACGTCCCCGTGCTCCCTGATCGTTGTCTCTGACGTCCTCGTGCTCCCTGATCATTGACTCTTGACGTCCTCATGCTCCCTGATCGTTGTCTCTGACGTCCCTGGGCTCCCTGATCGTTGTCTCTGATGTCCTCGTGCTCCCTGATCGTTGTCTCTGACGCCCTCGGGCTCCCTGATCGTTGTCTCTGACGTCCCCGTGCTCCCTGATTGTTGTCTCTGATGTCCCCGTGCTCCCTGATCGTTGTCTCTGACGTCCCCGTGCTCCCTGATCGTTGTCTCTGATGTCCCCGTGCTCCCTGATCGTTGTCTCTGACGTCCTCGGGCTCCCTGATCGTTGTCTCTGACGTCCTCGGGCTCCCTGATCGTTGTCTCTGACGTCCCTGGGCTCCCTGATCGTTGTCTCTGATGTCCTCGTGCTCCCTGATCGTTGTCTCTGACGTCCTCGGGCTCCCTGATCGTTGTCTCTGACGTCCCCGTGCTCCCTGATCGTTGTCTCTGATGTCCCCGTGCTCCCTGATCGTTGTCTCTGACGTCCCCGTGCTCCCTGATCGTTGTCTCTGACGTCCCCGTGCTCCCTGATCGTTGTCTCTGATGTCCCCGTGCTCCCTGATCGTTGTCTCTGACGTCCTCGGGCTCCCTGATCGTTGTCTCTGACGTCCCGTGCTCCCTGATCGTTGTCTCTGACGTCCTCGGGCTCCCTGATCGTTGTCTCTAACGTCTCCTTGCTCCCTGATCGTTGTCTCTGACGTCCCCGGGCTCCCTGATCGTTGTCTCTGATGTCCCCGTGCTCCCTGATCGTTGTCTCTGATGTCCTCGTGCTCCCTGATCGTTGTCTCTGACGTCCCCCGGCTCCCTGATCGTTGTCTCTGACGTCCCCGTGCTCCCTGATCGTTGTCTCTGACGTCCTCGTGCTCCCTGATCATTGACTCTTGACGTCCTCATGCTCCCTGATCGTTGTCTCTGACGTCCCTGGGCTCCCTGATCGTTGTCTCTGATGTCCTCGTGCTCCCTGATCGTTGTCTCTGACGCCCTCGGGCTCCCTGATCGTTGTCTCTGACGTCCCCGTGCTCCCTGATTGTTGTCTCTGATGTCCCCGTGCTCCCTGATCGTTGTCTCTGACATCCCCGTGCTCCCTGATCGTTGTCTCTGACGTCCCCGTGCTCCCTGATCGTTGTCTCTGATGTCCCCGTGCTCCCTGATCGTTGTCTCTGACGTCCTCGGGCTCCCTGATCGTTGTCTCTGACGTCCCCGTGCTCCCTGATCGTTGTCTCTGACGTCCTCGGGCTCCCTGATCGTTGTCTCTAACGTCTCCTTGCTCCCTGATCGTTGTCTCTGACGTCCCCGGGCTCCCTGATCGTTGTCTCTGATGTCCCCGTGCTCCCTGATCGTTGTCTCTGATGTCCTCGTGCTCCCTGATCGTTGTCTCTGACGTCCCCGGGCTCCCTGATCGTTGTCTCTGACGTCCCCGTGCTCCCTGATCGTTGTCTCTGACGTCCCCGTGCTCCCTGATCGTTGTCTCTGACGTCCCGGGGCGTTATGTTCCCACATATTCACTGTTTTCAGCTCCTGTATCCATGATCTTTTCCATTGCAGGCTGTGGAGTGTGATGAACCTGCTGCGGAGGTGATGTCCACAGTGGCAGAATCCCGAGGGATGTATCCTCAGTCACTGATCACTTTCCCAAGTCCGAGCCCCGGAGAGAGTTTAATCTGTACCTCAGCTTTTATGATTTCATCAGAAAATTCTCCTTTTTTCCTCTTGTAGTTGCTCCGACTTTACTAGGGATCGTCCGCCCAGCGCATGTGACCCACGAGGAGCAGACCACCCTGACTTGTCCAATTATGGGGTTTAAACCCAGGACTTTGCAGGTAACATGGCTGAAGGTGGATCGGGGAGGCCGAGAGACAGAAATCGTAACCTGGGATTCTACTGATGAGAAAAACACCAGCCGAAACCACGAAATAACCGAGCATGAGCTTGAGGACAAGTCCTACTGTAACCTAAGTGCCCTAATGATGAGGCCAAGTGTCCAGAAAGATGATGGCTTCACGTACATCTGTAGAGCCTATCACCCGCCACCGAGAAGAGGGCAGAACAAGCAATGGTCATGGAGGTTACAGGTGAGAGCGCTGGGGTCCGGGCATTATGGGACCCCACACACCGCCATAACAGACATCAGGATTGGACAGTCAGACAATAGATGTAAGATGAGTGGTTCCATCACTGGAGCTGACAATCTGCACCACCAACCACAGGGCCACACTCATTAAAGCCTATTAACATGAAAAGCAAAAGATGGAGGAGACCATCTAAGGGACACGCACATCTGAGGGCTATAGTGGCACACAGTTTGGTAGGAAAAAGACCCATGTCCCTCAAGTTCAGCTGGGGGGAGAAGATAGAGAGGAAAGACGAGGACCACTCACTCTCCCATCATCGGCACCCACTAGTAACCTTATTTCCTTGTGATGTTACCATCAATGCTGGACTTTGAGGATGCAGAAGGCAGAGAGTCCAGGTAGCCGGCTCTCACTGGTGGCCAGAAAGAGAAGGGTGTCCACAGTCAGTGCCAACATGTCTCCTCCATGGGGCAATGACAAAAAAGGTTTGATCTGTAGTTTTGTGAGAAAAGATTCGGTATAACTTGTGTTTTCATCATTTAACCTCTGATCCTTCTGGGATCCCTGGTCCAGTGGGCGGTCCTGTCAGTGATTGACAGCTCTCGCTATAAGCACACTTCTAAAAAGGAAGCAGCCAGTCACTGACAGGACCGCCCACTGGACCCTCCGTGAGTGGACCCCCTCACCCGCTCTATAACATGGGCCTGCAGATTGCGTGCCACTTTCATGGTGACAGGTTCTTTTTAACGTCATTTCCGGCAGGTGACACTTTTTTAGGACAAATTACGAGACAGATGTAGAGATTCACGTCGGTAGATTAGAAATCTCAATGTGTGGTAGTTAGTGTCCAGCGTAAGTAAAAACCACTACACACCCAACAATTGTTTCAGAAGAAGCTCAGGAAAAACGTCTCCATGTTTACGGGCTGTATGAAAAGAACTACTGCAGTAACGCACACTACACAAATAATATAAAGTAGAAAAATAGTCAATTTTATTGGTTATACAAAGAGTGAAATAAAACATAAGTAAAATCAAGGTGACTCTGGTCCCAAACGATCGCCCGTAACCATAATAGAGGTACTATGATATATAATATCTCAAAAATCACAATAGCAAAAGAAGTGGCCAGAAAAACATGTAATCATGAATAAATGACAGAGTAAGTGCAACAAATAATACATGAACATGAGCAAACAAAAAATACTTTGATATATATAATGATCAACTTGAAAATGAGAGAACCTGTATGGATAGCAGAAAAAATAGATAATATAAAAAATATATCCAATAGATGTAAGCAATAACAGGAAAGGGGTGAAATAATCCCCCGCCTGTAAGCTGAAAAACCAGTTATGAACTAATGAATATGAAAAGAAGCACAAACAATGAAAAAAGCCACTAACAAATAATATTTACCCCAGAACAGACCTCATGATAAAGGCATGAGAGAACAAGCGGGCAATCAGGACCAGAGGACACCACGGTCCCACGCGTTCCGCCGCAGCCTGTGCGGCTTCCTCAGGGAAAGTGTGGAGACAAACGCCGACATGGTTTAAATACCTTAAGAGGATTAGGATCAGGAAGTCAGCTGTGCGCCGTACACAGTCTGGCAGGAAGTGACTTGGGCGTGAGCCAAGCAACCAAGATAGGAAGTGCAGACGTCTCTGCAGCTATCCAAATACCACGCATGCGCGCAGTGGAACGCAGATTGCGTCCACTGACACGCAAGTGTGGAGATAAGAGAGATAAGTGCGCATGCGCAAAATCGGGGCAGACAACAAGAACATGCTAGTGAAGCAATAGTCTCATAGTGGGAAACAATCAGACCCCATTCATACTAAGAGCATGCACAGCAAGGATATCTAATGACATAATAATGTCATATCATGTAAAGCCTGTATGGAAGTAAGAGGTATGATTAATTGGGAAAAAGAAATCAATAAAAACATGAAATGAAATGAAAAATGCTAAATAAAAATAAATGAAAAGAAAAATGATTATAATTAATAACAAATTATAGACAATAACATAAATAGAAGAAAGAAATAATAATAATAAATGAACAAAATAAATTATATGTATAATGAAAAATAAATAAAAATAAATATTGGATAGGGCCAAGAATTTGGGCGTCATCAATCATCAGGAACATGTCTTTATGTGGGTAGAGCATCCTGTTACTCCCACATTTTACATGTTACCAATCTGCGTTCCACTGCGCGCATGCGTGGTATTTGGATAGCTGCAGAGACGTCTGCACTTCCTATCTTGGTTGCTTGGCTCACGCCCAAGTCACTTCCTGCCAGACTGTGTACGGCGCACAGCTGACTTCCCTGATCCTAATCCTCTTAAGGTATTTAAACCATGTCGGCGTTTGTCTCCACACTTTCCCTGAGGAAGCCGCACAGGCTGCGGCGGAACGCGTGGACCGTGGTGTCCTCTGGTCCTGATTGCCCGCTTGTTCTCTCATGCCTTTATCATGAGGTCTGTTCTGGGGTAAATATTATTTGTTAGTGGCTTTTTTCATTGTTTGTGCTTCTTTTCATATTCATTAGTTCATAACTGTTTTTCAGCTGCAGATGAAGGAAGAGAGCCACAGTATTCATTACTGATGGGTAGGCGGAGCCCCAGATCAGGATGTTACCTCAGATCAAAAGAGTGCTGACTGGCTGGCCCCTCCAGCTCGGGCTCCTCCTACTCAGCTCCAGTCTAAGATTTGAGGTCCAGAGGATGGTCGCTGCTAATGCAGCTCCTCAGAAGATTTTATTATTTTAATATTCGGACAGGAGACTTGGATCACTAGTTGGTCTAGAGGTCTCAGGGGTATCAGCGCTGCTGTACCCCAACCTCTCCCTTGGCGGATCTGTATTTACTCAAAGTCCCTGCAGAATCCTTGCCGGCCCTGGGGGATGAGGAGAGCTTCTCTGGCGGGAACGCAAACCACACGTGCGGTCACTGCGTTCTTCGCCCTGGGGGGAAGCATGGGCACAGCGCCAGAAACCCCTGAGGGTCCCTGTGGCGCCTTGGCTGGTGAGTACTCCACACAAATTTTAATAATAATTATGTGTGAGTGCTTTAGCGTCTGAATGAGCAGCGCTATTACTAATGTCAGTATGCTTCAGCGCTGCTGTGCCAGCGTTACTACATGTATGTCAGTATGCTTCAGTGCTGCTGTGACAGCGTTACTACATGTATGTCAGTATGCTTCAGTGCTGCTGTGACAGCGCTATTACATGTAATGTCAGTATGCTTCAGCGCTGCTGTGACAGCGCTACTACACGTAATGTCAGTATGCTTCAGCGCTGCTGTGACAGCGTTACTACATGTATGTCAGTATGCTTCAGTGCTGCTGTGACAGCGCTATTACATGTAATGTCAGTATGCTTCAGCGCTGCTGTGACAGCGCTACTACACGTAATGTCAGTATGCTTCAGCGCTGCTGTGACAGCGCTACTACATGTAATGTCAGTATGCTTCAGTGCTGCTGTGACAGCGCTACTACATGTAATGTCAGTATGCTTCAGCGCTGCTGTGACAGCGTTACTACATGTATGTCAGTATGCTTCAGCGCTGCTGTGACAGCGCTACTACATGTAATGTCAGTATGCTTCAGCGCTGCTGTGACAGCGCTACTACATGTAATGTCAGTATGCTTCAGCGCTGCTGTGACAGCGCTACTACATGTATGTCAGTATGCTTCAGTGCTGCTGTGACAGCGCTACTACATGTATGTCAGTATGCTTCAGCGCTGCTGTGACAGCGCTACTACATGTAATGTCAGTATGCTTCAGTGCTGCTGTGACAGCGCTACTACATGTAATGTCAGTATGCTTCAGTGCTGCTGTGACAGCGCTACTACATGTATGTCAGTATGCTTCAGCGCTGCTGTGACAGCGCTACTACATGTAATGTCAGTATGCTTCAGTGCTGCTGTGACAGCGCTACTACATGTAATGTCAGTATGCTTCAGCGCTGCTGTGACAGCGCTACTACATGTAATGTCAGTATGCTTCAGTGCTGCTGTGACAGCGCTACTACATGTAATGTCAGTATGCTTCAGTGCTGCTGTGACAGCGCTACTACATGTATGTCAGTATGCTTCAGCGCTGCTGTGACAGCGCTACTACATGTAATGTCAGTATGCTTCAGTGCTGCTGTGACAGCGCTACTACATGTAATGTCAGTATGCTTCAGCGCTGCTGTGACAGCGCTACTACATGTAATGTCAGTATGCTTCAGCGCTGCTGTGACAGCGCTACTACATGTAATGTCAGTATGCTTCAGTGCTGCTGTGACAGCGCTATTACATGTAATGTCAGTATGCTTCAGCGCTGCTGTGACAGCGTTACTACATGTAATGTCAGTATGCTTCAGTGCTGCTGTGACAGCGCTACTACATGTAATGTCAGTATGCTTCAGCGCTGCTGTGACAGCGCTACTACATGTAATGTCAGTATGCTTCAGTGCTGCTGTGACAGCGCTACTACATGTAATGTCAGTATGCTTCAGCGCTGCTGTGACAGCGCTACTACATGTAATGTCAGTATGCTTCAGCGCTGCTGTGACAGCGCTACTACATGTATGTCAGTATGCTTCAGCGCTGCTGTGACAGCGTTACTACATGTAATGTCAGTATGCTTCAGCGCTGCTGTGACAGCGCTACTACATGTAATGTCAGTATGCTTCAGTGCTGCTGTGACAGCGCTACTACATGTAATGTCAGTATGCTTCAGCGCTGCTGTGACAGCGCTACTACATGTAATGTCAGTATGCTTCAGCGCTGCTGTGACAGCGCTACTACATGTATGTCAGTATGCTTCAGCGCTGCTGTGACAGCGTTACTACATGTAATGTCAGTATGCTTCAGCGCTGCTGTGACAGCGCTACTACATGTAATGTCAGTATGCTTCAGCGCTGCTGTGACAGCGCTACTACATGTAATGTCAGTATGCTTCAGCACTGCTGTGACAGCGCTACTACATGTAATGTCAGTATGCTTCAGCGCTGCTGTGACAGCGCTACTACATGTAATGTCAGTATGCTTCAGCGCTGCTGTGACAGCGTTACTACATGTAATGTCAGTATGCTTCAGCGCTGCTGTGACAGCGCTACTACATGTAATGTCAGTATGCTTCAGCGCTGCTGTGACAGCGCTACTACATGTAATGTCAGTATGCTTCAGTGCTGCTGTGACAGCGCTACTACATGTAATGTCAGTATGCTTCAGCGCTGCTGTGACAGCGCTACTACATGTAATGTCAGTATGCTTCAGCGCTGCTGTGACAGCGCTACTACATGTATGTCAGTATGCTTCAGTGCTGCGGTGACAGCGCTATTACATGTAATGTCAGTATGCTTCAGCGCTGCTGTGACAGCGCTATTACATGTATGTCAGTATGCTTCAGTGCTGCGGTGACAGCGCTACTACTTGTATGTCAGTATGCTTCAGCGCTGCTGTGACAGCGCTACTACATGTAATGTCAGTATGCTTCAGCGCTGCTGTGACAGCGCTACTACATGTAATGTCAGTATGCTTCAGCGCTGCTGTGACAGCGCTGTTACAAGAAGATGTGGTGATTTTTTGTCCGCAGGCAGATAGCTGCAGGACAGAGAGGGAGCAGGAGCGGGGAGAGTTCGCGCTCATTATTTGAGCTAGCAGGGGGCGTGGCCTATCTATCCCGGTCTTTTGAGCAGGAAGACGCGCGCTCTGGCTTTTCTCCTGCGACCCCCTCACTGTGGCGGCCATTACTCAGGCTCCTGGGCTCCTCGGACCGCTCCCCTCCTCATATAGACACCACGGCCAGCTGGGTGAGTGCGGATTCCTCACCCCGCAGCGCAGCGATCGCTATCCTGCAGCTGCAGTCTCATCAGAGACATAAAAATTGGCTGGGGCTCACAAATATATATATATTTTGGTGAGTTTGCAATATTAACCCCTTTGAGGGTTATTTCTACCAGCTAAATTTGCTGACTGAATACCGCTGGGGTAACTCTGCTTGGTGGAGCGTTAACCCTTCAGCGTTTGAAAAAAAAAAAAAAAAACCGCATAGTTTTTTGCTGGTATTACCGCTTTGACCTGCTCATACAGGTGAGACATGTCTGAACAGAGTTCAGATGCCGCGGACCACGTCCCACTGCCATTGCGGCAATCAGATACGCAGACCTCCACAGCGTCTAGCGCTGCGGTCGACAGCGGTGGAAAATTGGATGATATCGCTCGATCGATTAATAACTTATCTGACCTTTTAGGTCAATATGTGTCTGCTAATTCCTCTCAGAGGAAGCGACGCAGGCCGTTACCGGCCTCTACACGGAGCGAGTCAGATGTATCTGATATTGGGCAGAGTTCCCCTTTAAATTCGGATGGAGAAATATCCGATTCAGATGCGGACGAGCCGCAGGGGCGTTCCTCTATGACGAAGCGTACGGAGGCATTAATTGAAGCCATGAGAGATATACTACAGTTACCGGAGGAGGTAACTAGTCGTCCTGGTAAATCAGCACGCATTTTCCAGGAGTCCCGTGCTTCGCGCACAACATTGCCAGCTCTGGATGAGCTTAATGGTGTAATAGAGGAGGAACGTCTATGTCCAGATAAGCGTTTTCATGGAACGCATTTCTTTGATACACTTTATCCTTGCTCTACGGAGTTAAAGGCTAATTGGACTTCTGCTCCTGAAGTGGATGTGTCTTTGTCTCAGCTTAGTAAATCCTCTCTACTCCCTATTAAGGGAAAAGCGAGCTTACAGGAGCCTTTGGATAGAAAGGCAGAATTGGCGGCAAAAGCAAGCTATGAGGCTGCGGGTCATGGATTTCGAGCAGTGCTAGGATCCATGTGTGCTGCTAGAGCTTCTCTAAGCTGGTTGGCACGTCTGAAGACGGAGTTGCAAAATGAATCTCCGTTATCTGAGATACGGGAAACTTGTGAATGGTTAGAAACGGCAGCCTGTTATATCTTTGATGCCGGTCTGGATACGGCATCTCTGCTGGCCAAAGCGCAAGCTTCAGCGGTCACAGTCAGAAGAGCTTTATGGCTCAGACAGTGGGCCGTGGACGCAGTTTCCAAACAAGGGTTGTTGGCCTTACCTTACAAGGGTGGCCATCTTTTTGGATCCGACCTCACAGAGCTGATTTCCAAGGCTAAGGCGAAGGAATCAGCATTACCACAGCGAAGGGCCATGGCCTCGGTGTCCAGTAAGCCTGGTGTTTATAGTGGTCGGCGGTCCTTTCGGGGCCGAGGACGATCTAGTCACTCCTCGTGGGGATCGGGTCGTCCTTCTTTCTCAGGAAAGAAATCCTCTCAGAAAACTCGTACTCCCTGGAAGCAGAGTTTCCGCCAGAACAAGCGGGAACTTGACAAGAAACCCGCAAAGTCGGATTGACGCCAGGGGTCCACTCGAGGATTCTCGAGTGGGGGGTCGCCTGCTTCTTTTCAAGGAGACTTGGATGGCTCGCGTTCCAGATTCCTGGGTAACGCGGATAGTGTCGGCAGGCTATTTCATAGAGTTTGCTTCTCAACCCCCAAATGTTTTTTGTCAATCTCGCGTTCCGTCGGAACCCGAGCTTGTTGTCGCTCTACAGCGAGAGGTCGAATCGCTACTACAAAAGGGTGTAGTGATACCGGTTCCGTCAGAGGACCGAGGGAAAGGTTTTTATTCCAACCTTTTTATAGTTCCCAAAAAGGAGAACAAATTTCGCCCGATTCTGGATCTCAAGCGATTAAACCGGCATGTCCATGCCCGGAAATTTCGCATGGAGTCGCTTCGTTCCGTTGTGGCAGCTCTGTCACAGAACGATTTTCTGGTGTCAATCGACATTCGCGACGCCTATTTGCATATTCCCATCGGAAAGGCTCATCAGCGCTTTCTTCGATTTGCCATAGGTCAGAATCATTACCAGTTCGTGGCTCTGCCGTTCGGCTTAGCCTCAGCGCCAAGGGTCTTTACAAAAATTCTGGCGCCCCTCATGGCACTCCTTCGAAGACAGGGGATTACGATTCTCCCTTATCTGGACGATCTTTTGATCGTGGCTTCCTCGGAGGAGGAGGCGTTGACGGCTCGGGATTTGTCTCTTCAGTTTCTGAAAGACTTCGGTTGGCTGGTCAATTGGGAGAAGTCGTCCCTGGAACCATCGAGGACAATTCTCTTTTTGGGAATGCATCTCGACACGTTTCGGTCGGTAGTTTCCCTACCACCAGACAAACAGTCATGTCTTCTTCGACATGTACAGATTATGACATCCTCAACGGCAATGTCCCTACGGAAGTGTATGCGTCTTCTGGGACTGATGGTGGCGTCCATGGAGGCAATTCCTTTTGCCCAGTTCCACTCCAGGACTCTTCAAAGGTTCATCTTGAGTCGATGGAATCAGTCGCAATCGCTGGATTGCAGTGTCACCATTTCTCGCGCGGTGCGGGATTCTCTAGAATGGTGGTTACGTCCAGGGGCATTCTCCCTGGGGAAGTCTTTCCTCCCTCTGAAGTGGTCAGTCATAACCACCGATGCCAGCCTGACGGGCTGGGGGGGTGTTTGGAACAATCTCTGGATTCAGGGGGTATGGTCACCGGAAGAGTCTGTGCTTCCGATCAACATCCTGGAATTGAGGGCGATTTTCCTTTGCCTCCAACATTGGACGGTCCCTTTGAGCGGTCTGCCAGTCCGTGTGCAGACAGACAATGCGACGGCTGTCGCGTATATCAATCACCAAGGTGGGACAAGGAGTTCCAGACTCATGGTAGAGGTGTCCCGAATTCTGATTTGGGCAGAGGCCAATGTACCAGCCATTTCGGCGATTCACATTCCAGGGGTTCAGAATATTACAGCGGACTTTCTCAGTCGCAGAAGGATGGATCCCGGGGAATGGAGCCTCCACCCGGAAGTCTTTGCACTACTGTGCTCTCGCTGGGGAACCCCCCAAGTGGATTTGATGGCATCCAGGTCCAATGCCAAGTTACCGACATTCATGTCCAGGTACAAGGACCCGAAGGCGGTGGCGGTGGATGCTCTAGTGGCTCAGTGGGATCAGTTCGAGCTGATCTATGTATTCCCGCCGATATCCTTACTTCCTCTAGTGCTGCGTCGGATCAGACTAGAGAGAATTCCAGCTATTCTGATAGCTCCAGACTGGCCAAGAAGGGTGTGGTTCTCGACAATAATGTCGCTGTTGGCGGCACCTCCGTTTCCACTCCCTCTTCAACCGGACTTGTTGACTCAGGGGCCCGTTTGTCATCCGGACTTGATGTCCCTGCGTTTGACGGCGTGGCTCTTGAGACCGAAATCTTGACCCGTAGAGGTTTTTCAGCCGAGGTCATTGCTACCCTTCGTGCTGCAAGATGTCCGGCTACTTCTAGGATTTACCACAAAATTTGGGAAACCTTCTTTTCGTGGTGTTTGGGGTCTTCTCGGAACCCGAGAAAATTTTCCATTCCCAACCTGTTGGCTTTTCTGCAGCATGGGCTAGACAAGGGTTTGGCAGTTAGCACTCTGAAAGGTCAGATTTCTGCTCTGTCCTTATTGTTCCGGAGAACCATTGCTTCGAATAGAGACGTGCTCTCCTTTTTCCGAGGTATCTCTCGTAAGTTTCCGCCGCGGAAGGCACCCGTGTCTCCTTGGCGGCTCAACCTTGTTTTGGAGGCTCTTCAGCATAAACCTTTTGAACCTATGGTTTCTGCTAGCCTTTCTTTACTTTCTTGGAAGGTGGCTTTCCTTGTTGCAGTCACTTCCTTGAGGAGAGTTTCTGAATTGGCAGCTCTTTCTTGTTCGCCTCCTTTTCTGGAGTTTTTTTTTCCGGATCGTGTAGTGCTTCGCACTCGGGGTGATTTTTTGCCTAAAGTGGTGTCACAATTTCATGTTAACCAGGATATTGTGTTGCCTTCACTCTGTCCGGATCCGAAGAATACGAAAGAGCGAGATTTACACACATTGGATTTAGTGCGGGCCTTGAAGTTTTATCTATCTATTACTCAAGGTTTTCGTAAGACGGACTCCCTGTTTGTGGTTCCGGCAGGTCGTCGGCGTGGTCAACGAGCTTCCAAGGGTTCTATAGCTCGTTGGATCCGGTCAGCTATTTTGGAAGCTTACCGTCTTCGGGGTGAATCTTGCCCGATTAAGATTCGAGCCCATTCCACGAGAGCTGTGGCTTCATCGTGGGCTTTTCATCAAGGTGCTTCGGCAGTGCAGCTTTGCCGAGCGGCGACTTGGCGCTCTGTCCACACGTTTACAAGGTTTTATAAAGTGGACGTCAGTGCTTCCGCTGATGCAGCCCTCGGACGTAGGGTCCTGCAGGCAGCTGTAGTTTAAAGTTCTGGATGAACTTGTGTTTAGCGCTGGTTGCGCTTTGTTGTTAAGGTTGTTGGGTTTCTGCCTTTTGTTGGTTTTTTCCCACCCTTATTTTTGAACTGCTTTGGGACGTCCCATCAGTAATGAATACTGTGGCTCTCTTCCTTCATCTGCAGCTGAAACACGGATTTTGGTAAAGACTTACCTGTAAAATCCTTTTCAGCGAAGGAAGGAAGAGAGACACAGCACCCTCCCACGGCAGAAGTGTGTTGATGTTTTCAGATGCAGCGCGACCCTTATCTGATAGCGATTATCTGGGCTGAGGTCAGCGCGCTAAGGCTCTGTTCCAGCATCGCCAGCTCATCGCAGTAGTCAGGTTCCGTGAGTAGTACCTGGAACTCTGTGGTTTTTGGCTTTCTTTGCATGCATAACCTGTATCCTTGTGTTTTTTCTCTGAAGTTCCTTCAGAAGGGGTTATGTTGCTCCGCTGGTGATCTTGGCTCTTTTCCTAAAAGCTTTGGTACGACTGGAGCTGAGTAGGAGGAGCCCGAGCTGGAGGGGCCAGCCAGTCATCACTCTTTTGATCTGAGGTAACATCCTGATCTGGGGCTCCGCCTACCCATCAGTAATGAATACTGTGTCTCTCTTCCTTCCTTCGCTGAAAAGGATTTTACAGGTAAGTCTTTACCAAAATCCGTGTTTTCAGCTTACAGGCGGGGGATTATTTCACCCCTGTCCTGTTATTGCTTACATCTATTGGATATATTTTTTATATTATCTATTTTTTCTGCTATCCATACAGGTTCTCTCATTTTCAAGTTGATCATTATATATATCAAAGTATTTTTTGTTTGCTCATGTTCATGTATTATTTGTTGCACTTACTCTGTCAATTATTCATGATTACATGTTTTTCTGGCCACTTCTTTTGCTATTGTGATTTTTGAGATATTATATATCATAGTACCTCTATTATGGTTACGGGCGATCGTTTGGGACCAGAGTCACCTTGATTTTACTTATGTTTTATTTCACTCTTTGTATAACCAATAAAATTGACTATTTTTCTACTTTATATTATTTGTGTAGTGTGCGTTACTGCAGTAGTTCTTTTCTTTTTCATACAGCTGTTGTCTCTTTCTACCGATACGCACCTCCTTATTTACTTTTGATCATTTGGTGCGCCCTTCATCTCACATTATTACACATGTTTACGGGGGCTATGCAGGGACTTGGACATCACTAATCCAGAGGCCACAATACGCCGGGGCCGCCCTGGCTTTCTCCCGCAGTCTATAAACTCATTGACTGGTCACATCGCTGATCCCAGGAAGAGTCTTGGGAAATGTCGGTGACGTTGTGTCTGACGTGTCCTGTTCCCTCAGCTGCTCCTGTGTTGGACGCCATAAAGCCGACCGAGGAGACAGTCCATGTGGGGGCACCATGAAGCTGTCCTGTAAGATCCATTCGTTTTACCCGGCCCCCATAGAGGCTACCTGGCACACAGACGACGGCCGCTTCCTGCCCTCGGTCACCACCGACGTCCTCCCTGACCTGTCTGGTCTGTTCCATGCCACCAGCTCCATGAGTTACACCCCAGCATTGAAGGATCGGAGAAGGACATTCCAGTGTGAGGTGAAACATCAAAGTTCTGGAGCCCTGAAGATGGAGACATGGCACCTGGAGCATCTGGGTGAGTGGTGGAAATGCACAAGTGGGACCTGTGGTCTGTAATGGGTGAATGTAGATGGAGGCAAAACATTTTTGCTTCCGATCTGGAGCTGTCCTAGTACCAGCTTGACTTTCTTTCCGGGGCCCATTACCTGAAGTACATGAACATTTGTACAGTTCAGGGCCCAGGACACCGGAGCTCGCGGCTCGGAATTACTGTAGTCGAGGCTCAGAAGTAAAAAGGAAAAATACCTCAGAGCCATTGGGCCCTTACCTGAGAAGCTTAGGGGCCAAATATAAGAGTCAGTCACCAAATACCATGTATAAATAGTGTTAATGAATGGCTTCTCCAGGATTTACACTTGGTCCTTCTTAGTTCTGCAGTCATTAATACAAGAAGGGTAAAGCGATCTCCAGTAATAAGTCCAAATACTGGAGCTTAGAATCTGCAAATGGCATCATTAACACCTCACTACAGAGTGTGATGGCCCCACTGCCTCCCTACACACAGTGTGATGGACCCACAGCCACCCTACACAGTGTCATATCCCCACAGCCTCCCTACACACAGTGTCATGGGCCCACAGCCTCCCTACATACAGTGTCATGGCCCCACAGCCTCCCTACACAGTGTCATGGGCCCACAGCCTCCCTACACACAGTGTCATGGCCCCACAGCCTCCCTACACACAGTGTCATGGCCCCACAGCCTCCCTACACACAGTGTCATGGCCCACAGCCTCCCTACACACAGTGTCATGGGCCCACAGCCTCCCTACACACAGTGTCATGGCCCCACAGCCTCCCTACACACAGTGTCATGGCCCCACAGCCTCCCTACACACAGTGTCATGGCCCCACAGCCTCCCTACACACAGTGTCATGGCCCCACAGCCTCCCTACACACAGTGTCATGGCCCCACAGCCTCCCTACACACAGTGTCATGGCCCCACAGCCTCCCTACACACAGTGTCATGGCCCCACAGCCTTCCTACACACAGTGTCATGGCCCCACAGCCTCCCTACACACAGTGTCATGGGCCCACAGCCTCCCTACACACAGTGTCATGGCCCCACAGCCTCCCTACATACAGTGTCATGGCCCCACAGCCTCCCTACACACAGTGACATGGGCCCACAGCCTCCCTACACACAGTGTCATGGGCCCACAGCCTCCCTACACACAGTGTCATGGCCCCACAGCCTCCCTACACACAGTGTCATGGGCCCACAGCCTCCCTACACACAGTGTCATGGCCCACAGCCTCCCTACACACAGTGTCATGGCCCACAGCCTCCCTACACACAGTGTCATGGCCCACAGCCTCCCTACACACAGTGTCATGGCCCCACAGCCTCCCTTCACACAGTGTCATGGCCCCACAGCCTCCCTTCACACAGTGTCATGGCCCACAGCCTCCCTTCACACAGTGTCATGGCCCCACAGCTCCCTTCACACAGTGTCATGGCCCCACAGCCTCCCTTCACACAGTGTGATGGTCCCACAGCATCCCTTTGGCGCCTCTCCCTGTGGCATGGCCGCCGCTGACGTCCTTGCGTAACATTGAAGGCCGCTGGCCTATCAAAGGCTGAGGAGCCCATTAACACACTGCTACTTGACGTCGACAGCCGGCCCTGTCACAGAGGCAGAAGGCCCTGTCACAGTTGCAGACGTCATTTGATGTGCGTTGTCACCGGTCGGCTCAGGTTATCATGGAGACCCCTTACACATGCCACGATTCTTGATGCACAGTTAAATTCAGGTTTATGGACTTTATAATGGGCCACCACTTGTCTCATAATACAGTATTATTATGGGCACCACATAGTCCTCAATACAGTATTATGGGCCACCACATAGCCCTCCATACAGTATTATGGGCACCACATAGTCCTCCATACAGTATTATGGGCACCACATAGCCCTCCATACAGTATTATGGGCACCACATAGCCCTCCATACAGTATTATGGGCACCACATAGTCCTCCATACAGTATTATGGGCACCACATAGCCCTCCATACAGTATTATGGGCACCACGTAGTCCTCCATACAGTATTATGGGCACCACATAGTCCTCAAATACAGTATTATGGGCACCACATAGTCCCCATACAGTATTATGGGCACCACATAGCCCTCCATACAGTATTATGGGCACCACATAGTCCTCCATACAGTATTATGGGCACAACATTGACCTCCATATAGTATTATGGGCACCACATAGTCCTCCATACAGTATTATGGGCACCACATAGTCCTCCATACAGTATTATGGGCACCACATAGTCCTCCATACAGTATTATGGGCACCACATAGTCCTCAAATACAGTATTATGGGCACCACATAGCCCTCCATACAGTATTATGGGCACCACATAGTCCTCCATACAGTATTATGGGCACCACATAGCCCTCCATACGGTATTATGGGCACCACATAGTCCTCCATACAGTATTATGGGCACCACATAGTCCTCAAATACAGTATTATGGGCACCACATAGTCCTCCATACAGTATTATGGGCACCACATAGCCCTCCATACAGTATTATGGGCACCACATAGTCCTCCATACAGTATTATGGGCACAACATTGACCTCCATATAGTATTATGGGCACCACATAGTCTTCCATACAGTATTATGGGCACCACATAGTCCTCAAATACAGTATTATGGGCACCACATAGTCCTCCATACAGTATTATGGGCACCACATAGTCCATCATACAGTATTATGGGCCCCATATAATGCTGTTCTGTACAGTATTATGGGCCTCATGCTCCTACATAAAAATACAGGTATAGTACAATATATGGGCACCACATAGTCCTCCATACAGTATTATGGGCACCACATAGTCCTCCATACAGTATTATGGGCACCACATAGTCCTCCATACAGTATTATGGGCACCACATAGTCCTCAAATACAGTATTATGGGCACCACATAGCCCTCCATACAGTATTATGGGCACCACATAGTCCTCCATACAGTATTATGGGCACCACATAGCCCTCCATACAGTATTATGGGCACCACATAGTCCTCAAATACAGTATTATGGGCACCACATAGCCCTCCATACAGTATTATGGGCACCACATAGTCCTCCATACAGTATTATGGGCACCACATAGCCCTCCATACAGTATTATGGGCACCACATAGCCCTCCATACAGTATTATGGGCACAACATTGACCTCCATATAGTATTATGGGCACCACATAGTCTTCCATACAGTATTATGGGCACCACATAGCCCTCCATACAGTATTATGGGCACCACATAGTCCTCCATACAGTATTATGGGCACCACATAGTCCATCATACAGTATTATGGGCCCCATATAATGCTCTTCTGTACAGTATTATGGGCCTCATGCTCCTACATACAGTATTATGGGCCCCATGCTCCTCCATACAGTATTATGGGCCCCATTAATGCTCCTCCATACAGTATTATGGGCCCCATTAATGCTCCTCCATACAGTATTATGGGCCCATTAATGCTCCTCCATACAGTATTATGGGCCCCATTAATGCTCCTCCATACAGTATTGCGGGCCCCATGTAATGCTCCTCCATACAGTATTATGGGCCCAATTAATGCTCCTCCATACAGTATTATGGGTCACTTTAATGCTTCTCCATACAGTATTATGGGCCCCATGTAATGCTCCTCCATACAGTATTATGGGCCCCATTAATGCTCCTCCATACAGTATTATGGGTCACTTTAATGCTTCTCCATACAGTATTATGGGCCCCATGCTCCTCCAAACAGTATTGCGGGAACCCATGTAATGCTCCTCCATACAGTATTATGGGCCTCATGCTCCTCCAGACAGTATTATGGGCCCCATTAATGCTCCTCCAGACAGTATTATGGGCCCCATTAATGCTCCTCCATATAGTATTATGGGCCCCATTAATGCTCCTCCATACAGTATTATGGGCCCCATTAATACTCCTCCATACAGTATTATGGGTCACTTTAATGCTTCTCCATACAGTATTATGGGCCCCATGTAATGCTCCTCCATACAGTATTATGGGCCCCATGCTCCTCCAAACAGTATTGCGGGCTCCATGTAATGCTCCTCCATGCAGCACATTATGGGCTCCATGTCATGCTCCATACATAAGAAAAAAAAATCAAGTACTCCCGTTCCCTCCGCAGGTCCGGTTATACTCAGCGTCTCTCCCGACACTGTCAGCGTCTCCCCCGGCTTTACAATGTTCAGGACAGAGAGGCTGAGCGCGCAGTGATGACGTCATCGCGCCCTCTGTCCTGAGACATTGCAGAGTCAGAGGGCGCTGAATATACTGCAGCTGTCGGGAACGAGGTGTCAAGGAGAGGTGAGTATTAGAGGGGGCCCGTGCCAGCGCTGGCATCGGGCTCCCCCGACTCACAGACCCCATACCGTATCCCATCCCCTGTTCGCCAGGGCCCCCAGCGCTTAGCTGGGTTCGCTGCATGGTGGGTTGGGACTGCGTGCACGCCGCGCGCCTCTGCCTCCTTCAGTTTTATAGGGCCCACGTCCCTAAAAAAAAATTTTTTCCTTGTTCCTCCTCTCTTGGGGCCCACCGGGCATTTCACCGGTGTCCTGGTGGGCCAGTCCGACCCTGCTTGTACTGTGTACGCCATGTCCTTGTACTGTGAACGCCACGTCCTTGTATGTTACGCCATGTCCTTGTACTGTATACCCCACGTCCTTGTACTGTGTGCTCCACGTCCTTGTACTGTAACCCACGTCCTTGTACTGTTACCCCACGTCCTTGTACTGTGTACCACGTCTGTACTGTGCTCCACGTCCTTGTACTGTGAACGCCACGTCCTTGTACTGTATACGCCATGTCCTTGTACTGTATACGCCACGTCCTTGTACTGTGTACGCCACGTCCTTGTACTGTGTGCTCCACGTCCTTGTACTGTGATACGCCACGTCCTTGTACTGTATACCCACGTCCTTGTACTGTGTGCTCCACGTCCTTGTACTGTGTACGCCACGTCCTGTACTGTGTGCTCCACGTCCTTGTACTGTGTGCTCCACGTCCCTGTACTGTGTGCTCCACGTCCTTGTACTGTGTGCTCCACGTCCTTGTACTGTATCCCCACGTTCCTTGTACTGTATACCCACGTCCTTGTACTGTGTGTACCACGTCCTGTACTGTGTGCTCCACGTCCTTGTACTGTGTGCTCCACGTCCCTGTACTGTGTGCTCCACGTCCTTGTACTGTGTACGCCACGTCCCTGTACTGTGTGCTCCACGTCCTTGTACTGTGTGCTCCACATCCCTGTACTGTGTGCTCCACGTCCTGTACTGTGTGCTCCACGTCCCTTGTACTGTGTACTCCACGTCTTGTACTGTGTGCTCCACGTCCTTGTACTGTGTGCTCCACGTCCTTGTACTGTATTACCACGTCCTTGTACTGTGTGCTCCACGTCCCTGTACTGTGTGCTCCACGTCCCTGTACTGTATACACCACGTCCCTGTACTGTATACGCCACGTCCCTGTACTGTGTGCTCCACGTCCCTGTACTGTATACACCACGTCCCTGTACTGTATACACCACGTCCCTGTACTGTTACACCACGTCCTGTACTGTGTGCTCCACGTCCCTGTACTGTATACACCACGTCCCTGTACTGTATACACCACGTCCCTGTACTGTGTGCTCCACGTCCCTGTACTGTATACACCACGTCCCTGTACTGTATACACCACGTCCCTGTACTGTTTACACCACGTCCCTGTACTGTTACACCACGTCCCTGTACTGTATACACCACGTCCCTGTACTGTGTGCTCCATGTCCCTGTACTGTGTGCTCCACGTCCCTGTACTGTATACACCACGTCCCTGTACTGTATACGCCACGTCCCTGTACTGTGTGCTCCACGTCCCTGTACTGTGCTCCACGTCCCTATACTGTATACACCACGTCCCTGTTACTGTGTGCTCCACGTCCCTGTACTGTATACACCACGTCCCTGTACTGTATACACCACGTCCCTGTACTGTATACACCACGTCCCTGTATTGTGTACACCACGTCCCTGTACTGTATACACCACGTCCCTGTACTGTGTGCTCCACGTCCCTGTACTGTGTGCTCCCACGTCCCTGTACTGTATACACCACGTCCCTGTACTGTATACGCCACGTCCCTGTACTGTGTGCTCCACGTCCCTGTACTGTGCTCCACGTCCCTATACTGTATACACCACGTCCCTGTACTGTGTGCTCCACGTCCCTGTACTGTTACACCACATCCCTGTACTGTATACACCACGTCCCTGTACTGTGTGCTCCACGTCCCTGTACTGTATACACCACGTCCCTGTACTGTATACACCACGTCCCTGTACAGAAAAAAAAATCAAGTACTCCCGTTCCCTCCGCAGGTCCGGTTATACTCAGCGTCTCTCCGACACTGTCAGCGTCTCCCCCGCTTTACAATGTTCAGGACAGAGAGGCTGAGCGCGCAGTGATGACGTCATCGCGCCCTCTGTCCTGAGACATTGCAGAGTCAGAGGGCGCTGAATATACTGCAGCTGTCGGGAACGAGGTGTCAAGGAGGTGAGTATTAGAGGGGGCCCGTGCAGCGCTGGCATCGGGCTCCCCCGACTCACAGACCCATACCGTATCCCATCCCCTGTTCGCCAGGGCCCCAGCGTTTTAGCTGGGTTCGCTGCATGGTGGGTTGGGACTGCGTGCACACCGCGCGCCTCTGCCTCCTTCAGTTTTATAGGGCCCACGTCCCTAAAAAAAAATTTTTTTCCTTGTTCCTCCTTCTCTCTGGGGCCCCCGTGCATTTCACCGGTGTCCTGGTGGGCCAGTTCCGACCCTGCTTGTACTGTGTACGCCATGTCCTTGTACTGTGAACGCCACGTCCTTGTACTGTATACGCCATGTCCTTGTACTGTATACCCACGTCCTTGTACTGTGTGCTCCACGTCCTTGTACTGTGAACGCCACGTCCTTGTACTGTATACCCCACGTCCTTGTACTGTGTACGCCACGTCCCTGTACTGTGTACGCCATGTCCTTGTACTGTGAACGCCACGTCCTTGTACTGTATACGCCATGTCCTTGTACTGTATACGCCACGTCCTTGTACTGTGTACCCCACGTCCTTGTACTGTGTGCTCCACGTCCTTGTACTGTGTACGCCACGTCCCTGTACTGTGTGCTCCACGTCCTTGCACTGTGTGCTCCACGTCCCTGTACTGTGTGCTCCACGTCCTTGTACTGTGTGCTCCACGTCCCTGTACTGTGTGCTCCACGTCCCTGTACTGTGTGCTCCACGTCCTTGTACTGTGTGCTCCACGTCCCTGTACTGTGTGCTCCACGTCCTTGTACTGTGTGCTCCACGTCCTTGTACTGTGTACCCCACGTCCTTGTACTGTGTGCTCCACGTCCTTGTACTGTGTACCCCACGTCCTTGTACTGTGTGCTCCACGTCCTTGTACTGTGTACGCCACGTCCCTGTACTGTGTGCTCCACGTCCTTGCACTGTGTGCTCCACGTCCCTGTACTGTGTGCTCCACGTCCTTGTACTGTGTGCTCCACGTCCCTGTACTGTGTGCTCCACGTCCCTGTACTGTGTGCTCCACGTCCTTGTACTGTGTGCTCCACGTCCCTGTACTGTGTGCTCCACGTCCTTGTACTGTGTGCTCCACGTCCTTGTACTGTGTGCTCCACGTCCCTGTACTGTATACACCACGTCCCTGTACTGTATACACCACGTCCCTGTACTGTATACACCACGTCCCTGTACTGTATACACCACGTCCCTGTACTGTATACACCACGTCCCTGTACTGTGTGCTCCACGTCCCTGTACTGTGTGCACCACGTCCCTGTACTGTGTGCTCCACGTCCCTGTACTGTATACACCACGTCCCTGTACTGTGTGCTCCACGTCCCTGTACTGTATACACCACGTCCCTGTACTGTATACTCCACGTCCCTGTACTGTATACGCCACGTCCCTGTACTGTATACCCACGTCCCTGTACTGTATACCCACGTCCCTGTACTGTATACACCACGTCCCTGTACTGTATACACGTCCCTGTACTGTATACCCACGTCCCTGTACTGTATACACCACGTCCCTGTACTGTATACACCCCCCCCCCCCCCCCCCCCCCCCCCCCCCCCCCCCCCCCCCCCCCCCCCCCCCCCCCCCCCCCCCCCCCCCCCCCCCCCCCCCCCCCCCCCCCCCCCCCCCCCCCCCCCCACACGTCCCTGTCTGTGCCACATTCCACGTTCCCTGATGGTAGTCCAGTACCCTGTACTGTTACCCATGTCCTGTACTGTGGCCCACGTCCTTGTACTGTAGTACCCATGTCCCTGTACTGTATACACCACGTCCTGTACTGTATACACCACGTCCTTGTACTGTGATGACTCCACGTCCTGTACTGTATCACCACGTCCTGTACTGTGTACGCCACGTCCCTGTACTGTTTCCCACCCTTTACGTTACCACGTCCTGTACTGTATACACCCACGTCCTTGTACTGTATACCCACGTCCTTGTACTGTTCTCCACGTCCTGTACTGTGAACCCACGTCCTGTACTGTATACCCACGTCCTGTACTGTGTACCACCACGTACCCACCCTTGTACTGTAACGCCACGTCCTTGTACTGTATACCCACGTCCTGTACTGTATACCCACGTCCTTGTACTGTGTACCCACGTCCTGTACTGTGTGCCCACGTCCTTTACTGTGTCCACGTCCCTGTACTGTATACACCACGTCCCTGTACTGTATACACCACGTCCCTGTACTGTGTGCTCCACGTCCCTGTACTGTATACACCACGTCCTGTACTGTATACACCACGTCCCTGTACTGTATACACCACGTCCCTGTACTGTGATCACCACGTCCCTGTACTGTATCACCAGTCCCTGTACTGTATACCCACGTCCTGTACTGTATACACCACGTCCCTGTACTGTGTGCTCCACGTCCCTGTACTGTATACACCACGTCCCTGTACTGTATACACCACGTCCCTGTACTGTTCCCACGTCCCTGTACTGTGTCTCCACGTCCCTGTACTGTATACACCACGTCCCTGTACTGTATACACCACGTCCCTGTACTGTTACACCACGTCCCTGTACTGTATACACCACGTCCCTGTACTGTATACACCACGTCCCTGTACTGTATACACCACGTCCCTGTACTGTGTACACCACGTCCCTGTACTGTGTCTCCACGTCCCTGTACTGTGTTCCACGTCCCTGTACTGTATACACCACGTCCCTGTACTGTATACACCACGTCCCTGTACTGTATACACCACGTCCCTGTACTGTATACCCACGTCCCTGTACTGTGTGCTCCACGTCCCTGTACTGTATACACCACGTCCCTGTACTGTATACACCACGTCCCTGTACTGTATACACCACGTCCCTGTACTGTTGCTCCACGTCCCTGTACTGTATACACCACGTCCCTGTACTGTTGCTCCACGTCCCGTCGTTCTCCACTCGACTGTGTCTCCACGTCCTGTACTGTGTCCCACGTCCCTGTACTGTATACACCACGTCCCTGTACTGTATACACCACGTCCCTGTACTGTGTGCTCCACGTCCCTGTACTGTATACACCACGTCCCTGTACTGTATACCCACGTCCCTGTACTGTATACCCACGTCCCTGTACTGTATACACCACGTCCCTGTACTGTATACACCACGTCCCTGTACTGTGTCTCCACGTCCCTGTACTGTGTACGCCACGTCCCTGTACTGTTACACCACGTCCCTGTACTGTTCCCACGTCCCTGTACTGTATACCCACGTCCCTGTACTGTATACACCACGTCCCTGTACTGTATACACCACGTCCCTGTACTGTAATACCCACGTCCCTGTACTGTATACACCACCGACTCTCCTGTACTGTATACGCCACGTCCTTGTACTGTATACGCCACGTCCCTGTACTGTATACACCACGTCCCTGTACTGTATACACCACGTCCCTGTACTGTATACACCATGTCCCTGTACTGTATACAACGCCGTACTGTGTGCCAGTCCTGTACTGTATGCACCCGTCCCTGTACTGTATACACCCCGTCCCTGTACTGTATACACCACGTCCCTGTACTGTTCCCACGTCCTGTACTGTATACACCACGTCCCTGTACTGTATACACCACGTCCCTGTACTGTATACACCACGTCCCTGTACTGTTACACCACGTCCTTGTACTGTTACCCACGTCCCTGTACTGTATACACCACGTCCCTGTACTGTGTGCTCCACGTCCCTGTACTGTATAACACCTGTCGTAACACCACGTCCCTGTACTGTATACGCCACGCCCTTACTGTGGTCACGCCTGTACGTAACACCACGTCCTGTACTGTATACACCACGTCCCTGTACTGTGTGCTCCACGTCCCTGTACTGTATACAACACGTCCCTGTACTGTATCACCACGTCCCTGTACTGTATAACAGTCCGACGTATACCACGTCCCTGTACTGTATACACCACGTCCCTGTACTGTAAGCACCACGTCCCTGTACTGTATACACCACGTCCCTGTACTGTGTGCTCCACGTCCCTGTACTGTGTGCTCCACGTCCCTGTACTGTGTGCTCCACGTCCCTGTACTGTATACACCACGTCCCTGTACTGTGTGCTCCACGTCCCTGTACTGTATACACCACGTCCCTGTACTGTATACGCCACGTCCCTGTACTGTATACGCCACGTCCCTGTACTGTATACACCACGTCCCTGTACTGTATACACCACGTCCCTGTACTGTATACACCACGTCCCTGTACTGTATACGCCACGTCCCTGTACTGTATACGCCACGTCCCTGTACTGTATACACCACGTCCCTGTACTGTATACACCACGTCCCTGTACTGTATACGCCACGTCCTTGTACTGTATACGCCACGTCCCTGTACTGTATACACCACGTCCCTGTACTGTATACGCCACGTCCTTGTACTGTGTACGCCACGTCCTTGTACTGTGTGCTCCACGTCCTTGTACTGTATACACCACGTCCCTGTACTGTGTGCTCCACGTCCCTGTACTGTATACACCATGTCCCTGTACTGTATACACCACGCCCTTGTACTGTGTACGCCACATCCTTGTACTGTATACACCACGTCCCTGTACTGTGTGCTCCACGTCCCTGTACTGTATACACCACGTCCCTGTACTGTGTGCTCCACGTCCCTGTACTGTGTGCTCCACGTCCCTGTACTGTGTGCTCCACGTCCCTGTACTGTGTGCTCCACGTCCCTGTACTGTGTGCTCCACGTCCCTGTACTGTGTGCTCCACGTCCCTGTACTGTGTGCTCCACGTCCCTGTACTGTATACACCACGTCCCTGTACTGTATACACCACGTCCCTGTACTGTGTGCTCCACGTCCCTGTACTGTATACACCACGTCCCTGTACTGTATACGCCACGTCCCTGTACTGTATACACCACGTCCCTGTACTGTATACACCACGTCCCTGTACTGTATACACCACGTCCCTGTACTGTATACACCACGTCCCTGTACTGTATACACCACGTCCCTGTACTGTATACACCACGTCCCTGTACTGTATACACCACGTCCTTGTACTGTATACACCACGTCCCTGTACTGTATACACCACGTCCCTGTACTGTATACACCACGTCCCTGTACTGTATACACCACGTCCCTGTACTGTGTGCTCCACGTCCCTGTACTGTATACACCACGTCCCTGTACTGTATACACCACGTCCCTGTACTGTATACGCCACGTCCCTGTACTGTGTGCTCCACGTCCCTGTACTGTGTGCTCCACGTCCCTGTACTGTATACACCACGTCCCTGTACTGTATACACCACGTCCCTGTACTGTATACACCACGTCCCTGTACTGTATACACCACGCCCTTGTACTGTATATACAGCTGTACCTTCTGTCTTGCAGTGTCTGAACCTCAGGTCTCTGGTATTCGCTGTCGTCCTCATACTCCGGAGTCCGGCTCGGCGGTGACCTTGTCCTGTGACGTTGGTCACTTGTACCCTAGAGAATGCACCGTTCAGTGGTATAAAGGGCAGACTAAGCTGCCATCAGACAGGTGGAAGGAGACTTTTCTGGAGGATCCGGAGTCGGCGACGTTTTGGGGAACCGTAGAGCTGCACTTCACCGCAGACCACACCTGTCATCAGGAGGACTTCTCTCTAACGCTCAATCACTGCGGAAAGATTATTGAAAAAAAAATAAAATTGATCCTGGGAGGTAATTATTTCTCTTACTTATATAGCGCCATCATATGCGCAGCGCTGCACAGACATCGTCATCACGGTCCCTCATCACTAGGTCTCGGTAAGCCACGTGCTTTCCTATATATAGTGCAGTGCTAACCACTGAGCCACGTGCTTTCCTATATATAGTGCAGTGCTAACCGCTGAGCCACGTGCTTTCCTATATACAGTGCAGTGCTAACCGCTGAGCCACGTGCTTTCCTATATACAGTGCAGTGCTATCCGCTGAGCCACGTGCTTTCCTATATATAGTGCAGTGCTAACCGCTGAGCCACGTGCTTTCCTATATATAGTGCAGTGCTAACCGCTGAGCCAAGTGCTTTCCTATATATAGTGCAGTGCTAACCGCTGAGCCACGTGCTTTCCTATATACAGTGCAGTGCTAACCGCTGAGCCACGTGCTTTCCTATATACAGTGCAGTGCTAACCGCTGAGCCACGTGCTTTCCTATATACAGTGCAGTGCTAACCGCTGAGCCACGTGCTTTCCTATATACAGTGCAGTGCTAACCGCTGAGCCCCGTGCTTTCCTATATACAGTGCAGTGCTAACCGCTGAGCCCCGTGCTTTCCTATATACAGTGCAGTGCTAACCGCTGAGCCACGTGCTTTCCTATATACAGTGCAGTGCTAACCGCTGAGCCACGTGCTTTCCTATATACAGTGCAGTGCTAACCGCTGAGCCACGTGCTTTCCTATATACAGTGCAGTGCTAACCGCTGAGCCACGTGCTTTCCTATATACAGTGCAGTGCTAACCGCTGAGCCCCGTGCTTTCCTATATACAGTGCAGTGCTAACCGCTGAGCCCCGTGCTTTCCTATATACAGTGCAGTGCTAACCGCTGAGCCACGTGCTTTCCTATATATAGTGCAGTGCTATCCGCTGAGCCCCGTGCTTTCCTATATACAGTGCAGTGCTAACCGCTGAGCCCCGTGCTTTCCTATATACAGTGCAGTGCTAACCGCTGAGCCCCGTGCTTTCCTATATACAGTGCAGTGCTAACCGCTGAGCCCCGTGCTTTCCTATATACAGTGCAGTGCTATCCGCTGAGCCACGTGCTTTCCTATATACAGTGCAGTGCTAACCGCTGAGCCACGTGCTTTCCTATATATAGTGCAGTGCTATCCGCTGAGCCCCGTGCTTTCCTATATACAGTGCAGTGCTATCCGCTGAGCCACGTGCTTTCCTATATATAGTGCAGTGCTAACCGCTGAGCCACGTGCTTTCCTATATACAGTGCAGTGCTATCCGCTGAGCCCCGTGCTTTCCTATATACAGTGCAGTGCTATCCGCTGAGCCCCGTGCTTTCCTATATACAGTGCAGTGCTAACCGCTGAGCCCCGTGCTTTCCTATATACAGTGCAGTGCTAACCGCTGAGCCACGTGCTTTCCTATATACAGTGCAGTGCTATCCGCTGAGCCCCGTGCTTTCCTATATACAGTGCAGTGCTAACCGCTGAGCCCCGTGCTTTCCTATATACAGTGCAGTGCTATCCGCTGAGCCCCGTGCTTTCCTATATACAGTGCAGTGCTAACCGCTGAGCCACGTGCTTTCCTATATATAGTGCAGTGCTAACCGCTGAGCCACGTGCTTTCCTATATACAGTGCAGTGCTAACCGCTGAGCCACGTGCTTTCCTATATACAGTGCAGTGCTAACCGCTGAGCCACGTGCTTTCCTATATACAGTGCAGTGCTAACCGCTGAGCCCCGTGCTTTCCTATATATAGTGCAGTGCTAACCGCTGAGCCCCGTGCTTTCCTATATACAGTGCAGTGCTAACCGCTGAGCCACATGCTTTCCTATATATAGTGCAGTGCTAACCGCTGAGCCACGTGCTTTCCTATTAACAGTGCAGTGCTATCCGCTGAGCCCCGTGCTTTCCTATATATAGTGCAGTGCTAACCGCTGAGCCACGTGCTTTCCTATATATAGTGCAGTGCTATCCGCTGAGCCCCGTGCTTTCCTATATACAGTGCAGTGCTAACCGCTGAGCCACGTGCTTTCCTATATACAGTGCAGTGCTAACCGCTGAGCCACGTGCTTTCCTATATACAGTGCAGTGCTAACCGCTGAGCCCCGTGCTTTCCTATATACAGTGCAGTGCTAACCGCTGAGCCCCGTGCTTTCCTATATACAGTGCAGTGCTATCCGCTGAGCCCCGTGCTTTCCTATATACAGTGCAGTGCTATCCGCTGAGCCCCGTGCTTTCCTATATACAGTGCAGTGCTAACCGCTGAGCCCCGTGCTTTCCTATATACAGTGCAGTGCTAACCGCTGAGCCCCGTGCTTTCCTATATACAGTGCAGTGCTATCCGCTGAGCCCCGTGCTTTCCTATATACAGTGCAGTGCTAACCGCTGAGCCACGTGCTTTCCTATATACAGTGCAGTGCTAACCGCTGAGCCCCGTGCTTTCCTATATACAGTGCAGTGCTAACCGCTGAGCCCCGTGCTTTCCTATATACAGTGCAGTGCTATCCGCTGAGCCCCGTGCTTTCCTATATACAGTGCAGTGCTAACCGCTGAGCCCCGTGCTTTCCTATATACAGTGCAGTGCTATCCGCTGAGCCCCGTGCTTTCCTATATACAGTGCAGTGCTAACCGCTGAGCCACGTGCTTTCCTATATATAGTGCAGTGCTAACCGCTGAGCCACGTGCTTTCCTATATATAGTGCAGTGCTAACCGCTGAGCCACGTGCTTTCCTATATACAGTGCAGTGCTAACCGCTGAGCCCCGTGCTTTCCTATATACAGTGCAGTGCTAACCGCTGAGCCACGTGCTTTCCTATATATAGTGCAGTGCTAACCGCTGAGCCACGTGCTTTCCTATATACAGTGCAGTGCTAACCGCTGAGCCTCGTGCTTTCCTATATACAGTGCAGTGCTAACCGCTGAGCCACGTGCTTTCCTATATACAGTGCAGTGCTATCCGCTGAGCCCCGTGCTTTCCTATATACAGTGCAGTGCTAACCACTGATCCACTATATACAGTACAGTGGTTACTGCTCATTAGATGTTATCATTTGCACATTCTAGTATAATTCTATGTCACAGTTCACACTCGCAATGTTGGACCTGGCGGTCTTATTTTGCGGGCTCCACAGCGCCTGGTCCCGGCTGTGATTCTCATACCCCACCGTCCCCACCCGCGCTGCCATGTCTCCTGGGGACAATGTCCGTCTCACTGGAGCCCATCATCTTGTCAGTCAGTAAGAAGGGGCCACGTGATGGGGAGCGGCAGCCATGTGTCATCCGGGATCCCTCCTAGTGACACGGAGTCCCACCTTCCTCCTGCACGTTATCATTTCTCTGTAACCCCCATGTTCTGTCCGGAGGAGTCACCGCCCTTCTATAACACTGTCTTCTCAGCCTCCTCAGGGCTCCCCGTCCTTGGTGACCTCCTCAGCGAGCCCAGTGTCCCCCGCTATGGACAGCCTGTGACTCTGCGCTGCCAGGTGACCAACTCTCATCCTCAACATATCACTGTCACATGGCTGAAGGGTGAGAAGCCTCTGGAGAAGAGAGACGGCCTCCAGAAGCGAATCACCGAGACGGACGGGTCAGTATCCTGCTCCCTCCAGATAACGGCCACAGCTCTGGACTACGGGAAGGCCTACAGCTGCTCCGTGACCCACCAGGACGTGACCCGGAAGAAGAGCCATTACCTGCCGCTGCCAGGTAAGAAGCCACTCCGAGACGACCTGTGATGGCTGATAGAACAATGGCCGGCGCCCCTTCCCATCATAGAGGCGCCATGCCCGCGCTGATCTCACCACACATGGCGTGGACCAGATTGGGACACACAAAAGAGAACAGTGAGTCAGCCGGTCTGCTCCTCCCCGACAAAGGCGGAAAGGTTCTGTGCATGCGTCAGGCGGCAAGAAAATATAGCGTAGTGACCAGACGCCATCTTCAGCCATCAGTGCTCGTGTACCACGGTGATTCCTGGGTGACCGGACACCGGGTGGAAAGGAGACGTGTAGTGGAGGAAACGCGTGTGCTGGGGTACGAGACACTGTCGTCATAGTAACCATACCGCTATAAGAGCGCGTGTACCACGGTGATTCCTGGGTGACCGGACACCGGGTGGAAAGGAGACGTGTAGTGGAGGAAACGCGTGTGCTGGGGTACGAGACACTGTCGTCATAGTAAGCATACCGCTGTTGTGAATGGGTTTGAGATGAGTTCTGAGCAGAGGCTCCCTCTGGTGGTTACAAGCGGTGCTAGTGAAGATTGTGAGGACTGGGAATCAGGTGTTACTGACTGGTCTTATATAAGGGAGTCACCTTCCCATCAGGGTTGCCGGTGATCAATTGTTCTGTTCTCACTCCATGATTCCTGTTTCCCTTGTAGCCTGCTGTGTCGTGTCTGCATCTCCTGCTAACAGATAAGACTTTGTCTTCTTTTGTGTTTTTGCTGTGTTTTTGCATTTTGTCCTGCACTTCTGTGGGGGCCTTCAGGGTCTCCTCCGGGGGCTTCTGCCCTCTCTGTTTAGTTCAGCCACTGATGTTTGTACTTTTGCTTTTTCCAGTTTTTTCAGTGGCTGCTGTGTTGATTTTGTTACACCAGAGAACTAATTTAGGTGGTAGAGGTCGTGTGATCTCAGGTGATTTTGAAATTAGTAGAGTTGGTGTTTTTCAGGGTTTTCTGGGATTGCAGTAAGTACCCTTCCTATCCTTTTCTATTTAGATAGTTTGGGCCCCAGCGTTTGCTCATACTATTTTCTTTCTGTGTCAGTATTTCCTCTTGTCTAACCGCCATTACATGTTTGGGGGCTTTCTATTATCTTTGGGGTTCTGCTCCGGGGCAGATAGCTTTCCTATTTCTATCTTTAGGTGTAGTTAGTTTCTCAGGCTGTGATGAGGCGTCTAGGACCAACGTAGGAACGCTCCACGGCTGCCTCTAGTTGCGGTGGTTAGTCAGGGTACTGCAATCTCATAGATTCCAACTGCTCTGGTGTATTTCCTTTTTTACCTGCACTCCTCAGCTACCGAAACATAACAGTATCACCGGCCTAAAATTTAAAATTGAATGGTACTCACAGAAGGGAAAAAATATTGTGAAAGAAAAAAGGTTGTCAGAGTTGTCAGAGATATTTTTCTGTTTGTTGCATTTTTTTTTTTTTTTTTTTTCCCTCTGTATCTCTGGGTGCTGGGGAGGATCTTTTCTCCCAATGGAGTTTGCACAGTTGTCTGGCCGTGTGGATCAGCTTGCCACTGAGGTTCAGAGTATTGCTGCATATCTTGCTAGGTTGCCTGTTGTGGAACCTAGGATCCCCATGCCAGATTTGTTTTTAGGGGATCGAGCTAAGTTTCAGAATTTCAAAAATAATTGTAAATTGTTTTTTGCCTTAAAATCTAAGTCCTCAGGAAACGCAGCGCAGCAGGTTCAAATTATCATCTCTCTCCTGCGCGGCGATCCTCAGGATTGGGCTTTTTCCCTGATACCCGGGGAACCTGTTTTGAGTGATGTTGATGCATTTTTTCAGGCTTTGGGGTTATTGTACGATGAGCCTAATGTCACTGATCAAGCTGAAAAAGCCTTGTTGGCATTAAATCAGGGCTTGATGACGCTGAGTTATACTGTCAGAGATTCCGTAGGTGGGCAGTCCTGACCAAATGGAATGACGACGCTTTGGCAGCCCTTTTCCAGAAGGGTCTGTCAGATAATGTAAAGGATGTTATGGTGGGATTCCCTGTCCCCTCTGGTCTCAATGATTCTATGTCATTAGCGATTCAAATTGACAGACGTTTGCGTGAGCGGAGAAGTATGCGTGGAATGGTGTTGCCTTGTGAACCAGCTTCTGAACCCATGCAGTGTGATAGAGTGGTGTCTGGGTCACAGCGTCATGAGTTTCGAAAGCGCAATGGGTTATGTTTCTACTGTGGTGATGCCTCTCATGCTATTTCAGTCTGCCCTAAGCGGGGAAGACGTTTTGCACGCTCAGTTGTCTTGGGTAGTGTTCAGACTAAGTTTTTATTAACTGTCACTCTGATATGCTCTCTGTCCTCATTTTCTGCTCAGGCTTTCGTTGATTCTGGAGCAGCTATTAACCTGATGGATTATGATTTTGCTAAACGTTGTGGGTTTCCCTTGATACCCCTACAGAAGTCTATTCCCCTACTGGGGATCGATTCTACCCCTTTGGCTGAGAATAAACCCCAGTTTTCTACTCAGGTGATAATGAGGGTTGAACCTGATCACCAGGAGTGCTGCAAATTTTTGGTTCTATATAATCTGCATGACATTATCGTACTGGGTTTCCCTTGGTTACAGTCTCATAATCCTGTTTTGGATTGGAAATCTGTGTCTGTAACCAGTTGGGGCTGCCAATGTGTTAATACCAACACTCCTGTTTTTTCTGCCTCCCCCCAGGCTCAGGATGTTCCTGACTTTTTGTTTGATTTTTCTGATGTGTTTAGCGAAAGTAAATCTGCATCCTTGCCTCCCCATAGGAGCTATGACTGCGCTATTGAATTAGTGCCGGGTAGTAAATTCCCTAAAGGTCGCCTTTTTAACTTGTCTGTACCTGAACATGACGCTATGCGGTCTTATATCAAGGAATCATTGGAGAAGGGTCATATCAGACCATCCTCTTCACCCTTAGGTGCCGGTTTTTTCTTTGTGGCCAAAAAAGATGGTTCATTAAGGCCGTGTATTGATTATCGTCTCTTGAACAATATTACTGTGAAATATCAATACCCGTTACCCTTGATTTCTGACCTGTTTTCCAGGGTGAAAAACGCTACTTGGTTTACCAAGCTTGACCTCAGGGGGGCGTATAACCTTATTCGCATTAAGCACGGGATGAATGGAAGACGGCATTCAATACCCCTGAAGGGCATTTTGAGTAATAATAATAATAATCTTTATTTTTATATAGCGCTAACATATTCCGCAGCGCTTTACAGTTTGCACACATTATCGTCGCTGTCCCCGATGGGGCTCACAATCTAGATTCCCTATCTGTATGTTTTTGGAGTGTGGGAGGAAACCGGAGTACCCGGAGGAAACCCACGCAAAC
This sequence comes from Oophaga sylvatica, assembly GCA_033576555.1. Lineage (NCBI taxonomy): Eukaryota > Metazoa > Chordata > Amphibia > Anura > Dendrobatidae > Oophaga > Oophaga sylvatica. The sequence goes on along the minus strand of JARQOD010002878.1, from coordinate 6,509 downwards.
ACGGGGAGAACATACAAACTCCTTGCAGATGTTGTCCTAGGTGGGATTCGAACCCAGGACTCCAGCGCTGCAAGGCTGTAGTGCTATCCACTGAGCCACCGTGCTGCCCTTTGGGCTCACTAATGCTCCTTCCGTCTTCCAGTCCTTCATGAATGACATTTTCAGGGATTTTGTGGACAAGTTTCTGATTGTTTATTTGGATGATATCTTGATTTTTTCTAATGACTGGGACTCTCATGTGAAACATGTTCGAACTGTATTCCAGATTTTGAGAGAGAATGCTCTGTATGTGAAGGGATCAAAGTGTCTTTTTGGCGTACAGAGGATCTCATTTCTGGGATTCATTTTGTCCCCATCTGTTATTGAAATGGACCCGGTCAAGGTTCAGGCCATCTGTGATTGGGTCCAACCTACTTCATTAAAGGCTCTTCAGAGATTTTTGGGTTTTGCCAATTTTTATCGTAAATTTATTGGTAATTTCTCGGTTATTGTTAAACCATTAACTGATTTGACCAGAAAGGGTTCTGATGTGGTGAATTGGCCTCCTGAGGCAGTCTCTGCATTTCAGGAACTTAAGCAGAGATTCACTTCTGCTCCTGTTCTACGGCAGCCTGATGTTTCTCTGCCATTTCAGGTGGAGGTTGATGCCTCTGAAATTGGGGCAGGTGCCGTTTTGTCCCAAAAAGATCCAGAGACCTCTAAAAGTAACCCTTGTGCCTTTTTCTCTCGAAAATTTTCTCCTACTGAACGTAATTATGACGTGGGTAATCGGGAGTTATTGGCCATGAAGTGGGCTTTTGAAGAGTGGAGACATTGGCTGGAGGGAGCCAAACATCAGGTGGTGGTCCTTACGGACCATAAGAATCTGGTCTATCTGGAATCTGCCAAGCGACTCAATCCTAGACAGGCCAGGTGGGCCTTGTTTTTCACACGTTTTAATTTTGTGGTTTCCTTTCTTCCTGCACTAAGAATGTAAAGGCGGATGCCCTCTCGAGGAGTTTCCTTGCGGACTCTCCTGAGTTATCTGATCCTTCTGTTATTTTGAAAGAGGGTGTAGTTCTTTCCGCCATCTCGCCCAATTTGAGACTGCTCTGGAGGGGTGTCAGGAGGATAGGCCCGAGCGCTGCCCTGTTGGAAAATTGTTTGTCCCGGACCAATGGAAAAAGAGTGTGATGTCTGAGATTTATTATTCCGCATTGGCTGGGCATCCCGGATTTTTTGGTACCAGAGACTTGGTTAGTCGGTCCTTTTGGTGGCCTACCTTGTCTCGTGATGTCAGGGAGTTTGTGCAGTCCTGCGGGACTTGCTCTCGCTCCAAGCCTTGCTCTCGCTCTAGTGGTTTGTTGATGCCATTGCCTGTGCCCAAGAGACCATAGACCCATATCTCTATGGATTTCATTTCCGATCTTCCTGTTTCTCAGAGAATGACCACCATCTGGGTAATTTGTGATAGGATTTCCAAAATGATACATCTTGTGCCATTACCTAAGTTGCCTTCCTCCTCTGAATTGGTGCCGTTGTTCCTTCAGCACGTGGTTCGTTTACACGGCATTCCTGAGAACATTGTGTCTGACAGAGGAGTCCAGTTTGTTTCCAGATTTTGGAGGACTTTTTGTTCTAAACTGGGTGTTCAATTGTCTTTCTCCTCGGCATTTCATCCTCAGACCAATGGTCAAACTGAGAGAACAAACCAGACATTGGAGACTTATCTAAGATGCTTTGTGTCTGCTGATCAGGATGACTGGGTCTCTTTTTTGCCTTTGGCTGAGTTTGCTCTTAATAATAGGGCTAGCTCTGCCACTTTGATGTCTCCGTTTATCTGTAATTCTGGGTTTCACCCTCGATTTTCTTCAGGACAGACGGAGGCTTCTGTCTGTCCAGGTGTTGACTCTGTTGTGGAGCGTATGCAGCAGATTTGGGACCAGGTAGTGGAGAGGTTGTCCCTCTCTCAGGAGAAGGCCCAGCGGTTTGCTAACCGGCATAGGACTGATGGTCCTCGGTTTAAAGTGGGGGACTTGGTCTGGTTGTCCTCAAAGAATATTCCTATGAGAGTAGCATCTCCTAAATTTAAGCCTAGGTTCATTGGACCTATAAGATCATGGAGATTATTAATCCTGTTTCTTTTCGTTTGCTTCTTCCAGGGACATTTAAGATCCATAACGTGTTCCACAAGTCCTTGTTGAAGAGGTTTGTTGAGCCAGTGGTTCCTGCTGCTGTGCCTCCTGACCCTGTTTTGGTTGAGGGCAATCTGGAGTATGTGGTTGAGAAAATATTGGATTCTCGTTTTTCTAGACGGAAACTCCAGTATTTGGTTAAATGGAGAGGTTATGGTCAGGAAGACAATTCTTGGGTGTTTGCTTCGGACATCCATGCTAGGAGACTTATCCGTGCGTATCATAGAACTCATCCTGACCGACCTGGTTGCTCAAATGAGGGTTCGGTGACCCCTCCTCAAGGGGCGGGTACTGTTGTGAATGGGTTTGAGATGAGTTCTGAGCAGAGGCTCCCTCTGGTGGTTACAAGCGGTGCTAGTGAAGATTGTGAGGACTGGGAATCAGGTGTTACTGACTGGTCTTATATAAGGGAGTCATTTTCCCATCAGGGTTGCCGGTGAGCAATTGTTCTGGTCTGAATCCTTCATTCCAGTTTCCCTTGTAGCCTGCTGTGTCGTGTCTGCATCTCCTGCTAACAGATAAGACTTTGTCTTCTTTTGTGTTTTTGCTATATTTTTGCATTTTGTCCTGCACTTCTGTGGGGGCCTTCAGGGTCCCCTCCGGGGCTTCTGCCCCTCAGTTTAGTTCAGCCACTGAGTTTTGTTCTTTTGCTTTTTCCAGTTTTTTCAGTGGCTGCTGTTTTGATTTTGTTACACCAGAGAACTAATTTAGGTGGTAGAGGTCGTGTGATCTCAGGTGATTTTGAAATTAGTAGAGTTGGTGCTTTCAGGGTTTTCTGGGATTGCAGTAAGTGCCCTTCCTATCCTTTTCTATTTAGATAGTTTGGGCCCCAACGTTTGCTCATGCTATTTTCTTTCTGTGTCAGTATTTCCTCTTGTCTAACCGCCATTACATGTTTGGGGGCTTTCTATTATCTTTGGGGTTCTGCTCCGGGGCAGATAGCTTTCCTATTTCTATCTTTAGGTGTAGTTAGTTTCTCAGGCTGTGACGAGGCGTCTAGGACCAACGTAGGAACGCTCCATGGCTGCCTCTAGTTGTGGTGGTTAGTCAGGGTACTGCAATCTCATAGATTCCAACTGCTCTGGTGTATTGCCTTTTTTACCTGCACTCCTCAGCTACCGAAACATAACATACCGCTATAAGAGCGCGTGTACCACGGTGAGACCTGGGTGACCGGACACCGGGTGGAAAGGAGACGTGTAGTGGAGGAAACGCGTGTGCTGGGGTACGAGACACTGTCGTCATAGTAACCATACCGCTATAAGAGCGCGTGTACCACGGTGAAACCTGGGTGACCGGACACCAGGTGGAAAGGAGACGTGTAGTGGAGGAAATGCGTGTGCTGGGGTACGAGACACTGTCGTCATAGTAACCATACCGCTATAAGAGCGCGTGTACCACGGTGAGACCTGGGTGACCGGACACCGGGTGGAAAGGAGACGTGTAGTGGAGGAAACGCGTGTGCTGGGGTACGAGACACTGTCGTCATAGTAACCATACCGCTATAAGAGCGCGTGTACCACGGTGAGTCCTGGGTGACCGGACACCGGGTGGAAAGGAGACGTGTAGTGGAGGAAACGCGTGTGCTGGGGTACGAGACACTGTCGTCATAGTAACCATACCGCTATAAGAGCGCGTGTACCACGGTGAGCCTGGGTGACCGGACACCGGTGGAAAGAGACGTGTAGTGGAGGAAACGCGTGTGCTGGGTACGAGACACTGTCGTCATAGTAACCATACCGCTATAAGAGCGCGTGTACCACGGTGAGACCTGGGTGACCGGACACCGGGTGGAAAGGAGACGTGTAGTGGAGGAAACGCGTGTGCTGGGTACGAGACACTGTCGTCATAGTAACCATACGCTATAAGAGCGCGTGTACCACGGTGAGACTGGGTGACCGGACACCGGGTGGAAAGGAGACGTGTAGTGGAGGAAACGCGTGTGCTGGGGTACGAGACACTGTCGTCATAGTAACCATACCGCTATAAGAGCGCGTGTACCACGGTGATTCCTGGGTGACCGGACACCGGGTGGAAAGGAGACGTGTAGTGGAGGAAACGCGTGTGCTGGGATACGAGACACTGTCGTCATAGTAACCATACCGCTATAAGAGCGCGTGTACCACGGTGATTCCTGGGTGACGGACACTGGGTGGAAAGGAGACGTGTAGTGGAGGAAACGCGTGTGCTGGGGTACGAGACACTGTCGTCATAGTCACCATACCGCTATAAGAGCGCGTGTACCACGGTGATTCCTGGGTGACCGGACACCGGGTGGAAAGGAGACGTGTAGTGGAGGAAGCGCGTGTGCTGGGGTACGAGACACTGTCGTCATAGTAACCATACCGCTATAAGAGCGCGTGTACCACGGTGATTCCTGGGTGACCGGACACCGGGTGGAAAGGAGACGTGTAGTGGAGGAAGCGCGTGTGCTGGGGTACGAGACACTGGCGTCATAGTACCATACCGCTATAAGAGCGCGTTGTACCACGGTGATTCCTGGGTGACCGGACACTGGGTGGAAAGGAGATGTGTAGTGGAGGAAATGCGTGTGCTGGGATACGAGACACTGTCGTCATAGTAACCATACCGCTATAAGAGAGCGTGTACCACAGTGATTCCTGGGTGCCCGGACACCGGGTGGAAAGGAGACGTGTAGTGGAGGAAACGCGTGTGCTGGGATACGAGACACTGTCGTCATAGTAACCATACCGCTATAAGAGCGCGTGTACCACGGTGATTCCTGGGTGACCGGACACCGGGTGGGAAGGAGACGTGTAGTGGAGGAAGCGCGTGTGCTGGGGTACGAGACACTGTCATCATAGTAACCATACCGCTATAAGCGCGTGTACCACGGTGATTCCTGGATGACCGGACACCGGGTGGAAAAAAGAGACGTGTACTGGAGGAAACGCGTGTGCTGGGGTATGAGACACTGTCGTCATAGTAACCATACCGCTATAAGAGCGCGTGTACCACGGTGAGACCTGGGTGACCGGACACCGGGTGGAAAGGAGACGTGTAGTGGAGGAAACGCGTGTGCTGGGTACGAGACACTTTCGTCATAGTAACCATACCGCTATAAGAGCGCGTGTACCACGGTGAGACCTGGGTGACCGGAAACTGGGTGGAAAGGAGACGTGTAGTGGAGGAACGCGTGTGCTGGGGTACGAGACACTGTCGTCATAGTAACCATACCGCTATAAGAGCGCGTGTACCACGGTGATCTGGGTGACGGACACTGGTGGAAAGGAGACGTGTAGTGGAGGAAACGCGTGTGCTGGGATACGAGACACTGTCGTAATAGTCACCATACCACTATAAGAGCGCGTGTACCACGGTGATTCCTGGGTGACCAGACCCGGGTGGCAAGGAGACGTGTAGTGGAGGAAACGCGTGTGCTGGGATACGAGACACTGTCGTTATAGTAACCATACCGCTATAAGAGCGCAGGTACCACGGTGATTCCTGGGTGACCGGACACGGGTGGAAAGGAGACGTGTAGTGGAGGAAACGCGTGTGCTGGGATACGAGACACTTTCGTCATAGTCACCATACCACTATAAGAGTGCATGTACCACGGTGAGTCCTGGGTGACCGGACGCGGGTTGAAAGGAGACGTGTAGTGGAGGAAACGCGTGTGCGGGATACGAGACACTGTCGTCATAGTCACCATACCACTATAAGAGCGCATGTACCACGATGAGTCTTGGGTGACCGGACACCGGGTGGAAAGGAGACGTGTAGTGGAGGAAACGCGTGTGCTGGGATACGAGACACTTTCGTCATAGTAACCATACCGCTATAAGAGCGCGTGTACCACGGTGATTCCTGGGTGACCGGACACCGGGTGGAAAGTAGACGTGTAGTGGAGGAAACGCGTGTGCTGGGATACGAGACACTGTCGTCATAGTAACCATACCGCTATAAGAGCGCGTGTACCACGGTGAGTCCTGGGTGACCGGACACTGGGTGGAAAGGAGACGTGTAGTGGAGGAAACGCGTGTGCTGGGATACGAGACACTGTCGTCATAGTAACCATACGCTATAAGAGCGCGTGTACCACGGTGATTTCTGGGTGACCGGACACCGGGTGGAAAGGAGACGTTTGTAGTGGAGGAAAACGCGTGTGCTGGGGTACGAGACACTGTCATCATAGTAACCATACCGCTATAAGAGCGCGTGTACCACGGTGATTCCTGGGTGACCGGACACGGGTGGAAAGGAGACGTGTAGTGAAGGAAACGGTGTGCTGGGATACGAGACACTGTCGTCATAGTAACCATACCGTATAAGAGCGCGTGTACCACGGTGATTCCTGGGTGACGGACCTGG
>JARQOD010002877.1:0-71884 GCA_033576555.1 Oophaga sylvatica | reverse complement strand
TGCAGACACACGGGAGCTCAGATGGGATGCAGAACGTGGTGGAAGAGAATAATCCGGCGGGTTCTGAGTATACAGATGCAGCTATCAAGGAGAACTTGAAAACTGGAATAAATGGAGATATTGGATACCATAGTGATGTGACTGAAGAGGTGGAGTGTGGGACTGACGGTACGGCTTCTGAGCATGTTCTACCAGAAGAGCCTGAAGAAGGGGCCGAGGACGTAAAGGACGTCCAACAGCTACAGGAGAAGATGCGTCTCCATGAGGTCTCCACCAAAGAGGTGAAGACTGAGAGTGTTGCGTTACGCGAGCATCTGCAGCAGTGTGAACTGGATGTGGCATCTTTTCGCCGGAAACGTGAGCGGTTCCAGCAGTTGCTCCAGAGAGCACGAAATGAAGGGGAAAGTGTATATAGTACCTTGCAGGATCAAGGAAGAGTGGTTGCACAGGTACCAGATGAATTGATTACTTCTCAGAAAAAACTCCAAACTGTGATGGAGTGTGATGAAAGCCATGAGCATCTTCGTGAGAAAGTAGATGTGCTAAAGAAGGTTCAAGGGGAACTAGAGAAAAGTGAAAAACCCCCTATGCCTCCTGTGATAGTTGGTGACACATGGTCAGTGCACCAAGGACAGGAGGTACGTGAGTTTCTGAGGAAGAGTCAGCAGAAGTGTTCTGATGTGCCTGGTCGTACTTCTCTGGCCAGGCACTATATCGAAACTGAGCCCGGCCCTAAGGTCAAGATGAAACCGTGCAGGATGCCCGAGGCCCGCAGAGAGCATAGGCCTGGGAGGGTACAGGGTAGTGCGGATGCTTCAGATGAAGAGAAAGCTGATGTTGGCTATGGCTCAGGTGAAGATACAGATGACAGTAGTGAAGATGAAGCTGATGAAGGCCATGACTGGTCCAGAGTTCACTGTCTCTTTTGGATTGTTGACCAGCCCTCCGGTCTGGAGAAGAGGGGGGGGGATATGTGAGACAGTGAAGGAATATGTGTCGAATGGGGTGTACATTTCACCTAGGTACTGTGCTGTATGGTATAAGGGAAATGTGTGGCTTTGTAAACCTAGTGGTAGAGAAAGGTCACTACACCCTACATTCAGTACACACTTGCAGCCCAGGCCTGAAACCATTCAGCTGTTAATTAGGAGACCAGAAGTAGGTGTCTGCGAACACAGTCAGAGAGCTCGTTTAGTCTGGACACAGGAGGGGTCCAGGCACAGAAGGTGTCTCCAGGAGTTTGAGCTATCTCAGTCTGGGTGCTCGATGTACCCGGACACAGGAGTAGTCTCTGTGAGAATCCATGCGGATAGCTGCTGAATAGGAGGGAGCTCTCTCAAGTCTGGACGTTGAAGGTGCCTTCAGACACAAGGAGGAGACTCTGTGAACCTCAATGCTGGTAAATGCTGGTAAATGCTGGTAAATGCTGAACATATGTGTTGCTTTGGCCCCGGCTGGTAGAGTCGGGACCCGGATAGATAGGGAAATCTATCTAAGTGTAATTAGTGGCTAGACAAGCCTAGGTCTTCTGTTTATGATTTTGTTTTGTCTTGTTTGCTGTGGACTTTAATAAAACTGTTTGCGGCCAGTTTTTACCAGAACTGCTGTCTCTGAATGAACTGTTTCTATGCCATTCTGTCTACCCGGACGGCGATCCCAGAGCTATATCCCCTGAAAAGCTTACAATATATTAAGATTAATTGGTCATTACTATTTTCTATACATATATACATGGACTGGTTTATGCCTCCCCGGAATCAAGTTCAAAAACTCTGCACAAAACATAGTTTGCAGATAAGTTTATCATTAGTAGTTCAGAGCGGTGAGGTGCGCATGTCTGCAGGGCTGGACAGGATGGTCGCATGGCGACGGCGTCTTCACGTGACCCTGCGGCCCTGCACTTCCGGTTTCGCTCGGTCATGTGACGCTTACCGCCATGATGACTTCAGGTCCATTGCTGGCTGCAATGCGCCGGTCTATCACCAGTTGTACAATTATCGCAGGAACTATATAAAGGCTGTGGCTACAACAGCGTACATTCCCCTGACGAAGGAACTAATTTCCGAAATGCGCGTCGGGGCGCGTTCTTCCAGGCTGTCTGCTTTACCCACAGGCTCCCAGGTAGTTGGTATATATTTTATTAGTTATGGTCTTTCTTTTATGGTCTTTGTTCACTAGCCTATGGTGTCTATTTTGTTTACACATCACTGGAATTCGGCAGTATATACACATAGGTTGTATATTTTAGCACTATATGCGGATTTATTTACTTTTATATACTTTGCTTGTGGACTTATTTATTTTTATACACTGGCACACTATATTATCGGCTACTTTTTATATTAAATGTGTTATTGATATGCACTTGTATATGCACAATCCTTATGCACATTTTTGTATGGTTCAGAATTGAATGCTGTCTAATTAATTTTCTTGCATTGTTTTTATGCTTTGCATGCACTTTTTTCTGTTTTTTGTATCATTTGTATCACACATTTATTGAGATTGTATTTCTTTTTATTTACTCATCTCCTGGTTAATTAATTTAAGCCTGTATGCATAAGGGTTAATTATCGGACGTTCTTGGTTTTATTGTGTATTTTTTATTTTTGTACTACATTGCCTAATAAAGATTATATATTTGCATATTTATCTTCTCTTTATTATATATATATATATATATATATATTTATATATACTTCATTTCCTTACCAGTCTGGGTTTTTCGTCCCCTATCCATTTCCGGTGCATGGTGTGTTTGTTTCCCTGAACAGGTGGATAGAGTACAAAAGATTCAAGATGGAATCTATAAGATCCACAGTACGCTAATAGACAAAGACATGGTCATATGCATGTTAGATTTTAAAAGCGTATACTACCATGTCCCAATTCACCCATCTTATCAAAAATTCCTAAGATTCGCCCTGAGACTCCAGGGGAGGGTTCATTACTATCAATTCCAGTGCCTTCCTTTTGGCCTAGCCTCAGCCCCCAGAATTTTTACAAAACTGATGGTGGAGGTAGTACTTAAGAAACCACGGTATAACAATAATACCCCATTTAGACGACTTCCTAGTGGTAGCAAGTTCCAGCTCAGAATCGATTGTCGCTTTACAATCTCTATGCTACAGGAACTGGGGTGGATCATAAACTGGGAAAAAAGATTGGTTCCAAAGACCAGAATAAAATTTCTGGGGCTCATCCTTGACTCTCATACCAGAACATCTTTTTCGCCAGAGGAAAAACAGGTGAGGCTAATGGAAAAGATTCACCAGTTCATAAGGAAATCTTGCTACATAAGAGAAGCAATGAAGATACTAGGTCTGATGACGTCATGTATCACTTGTGTAAAGTGGAGTCCATTTCATTCATGAAAATTGCAAAAAGAAATGTTGACCTCGGACAGAGGGCAAAGTTCACTGGACAAAAAATGAAGCTATCAAGTACGGTAAAGAGGGATCTAAAATGGTGGACCATCCCAGAGAACTTGAAGACAGGAGTTCTGTGGAATCTTTCTCCAAGTATCATCATTACCACCGATGCCAGTCAATCAAAGTGGGGCGGTCATGTAGGGGAAGGACAATGAGCTCCAAAAATGAAGGCCAAGTCATCAAATTTCAGGGAATTGCATGCAGTGTGGAAAGTGCTTTACCAATCTTGGTCAAGGCTCAGAGGCAAACATGTGAAGGTGCTATCCGACAACACAAAGACAGTTGTAAACAAAATGATGTGCACACTGCAAGTTCAGTGATTGGTGCTGGTTGAACAGTATGTCCAATAAGTAAGAAAATCAACCGCACTCAATGTTTCATGCAAAGAGAAATATCCATTTATTTGCGCACACACCACAAGGTTTTAGTAGACATGCGGTATAGTGTAATGACGGACAGTATTGTAGGAGTTAACGTTTCGACCAAGATTGGTCTTTTTCAAAACTCACTGAAAAATAAATACAAACAAAATAAGGCAAGTGCTGTACAACAAGGTAAAGTGAAGTCATGAAAAAATAAAAATGAATAAACAACAAAACAAACATTCATGTCAACATTAGATCATGTAAAGACTTTTGAGCACAACATTTTAATAGCTATATAGAAATATTGTATATAAGAGCAGTGGAATTGTATCACGTAGTGGTGACCAGTACAAACAGTGTCCCCAATACGCCGTATACAGGTAAAATTAGCAGAGTTTTGATCAAATGAAAGCCAAAGTATAGTGAGACACAGTCTTCTTATCATTTTATGAGATAATCAGTCACATTCGTTATAAGTCATTAGTTTAGACAAATGCCTTATTATAGTTGCTAAAATATTAATGTCAAAATCAATAGATAAGGCAATTAGCTTAACGGACATATATAAAAGGAAATGTTTATCATAGATCTCATAAGTACCAACGGACATAGAAAGAAAATATTATCATAGAACTCATGGGTACCAATGGTATTTTCTAGATAGTAGCATGTACAAATGTCTATCTCTATACATGAGATATTATTATAGGTCTCACGGGTACCAATGGTATTTTCCAGATAATAGCATATGCAGATATCTATTATACACGAGATAGTTGGTTGGAAAACATGTATAAAAATCTGCAAATCCGTGGTTCTAGACAGAGTATCAGAGTAAAGCATCAATCTATAGCAGGAATTTCAGGGAGACTGATCAGGATGGTACATAGAACTAACCTTAATAGTAGAAAGAAAGGAAGATTGCAGAGGGCAGGTTCCGTGCACTACATATAATAGATAGAATAAATAGTTAGAGATCACCTTCAGATAAGTATATCCCAGAGATGCACCGGTATTCCAGTGGGTAGAGACAGCACCAACCTTGAGAAAATATCAGTAAAAGTATGTCCGTCCAGGAAATGGGGGTGTGTGCAGCAGTGGTAGAAGTAGCGCTTTAAATACCCGCGTCCAAGGTCACTTCCGTGTGTGTTAGATACTGGTGTGTGACTGGGGAAGCTTAAACGAGGTTTGGCACGCAAGCGTGCGTTCCTCCTCACAGAGCATGCGTGTGGAGCAGACGTCACTAAGGGTTGAGGCTTGAAACGATGGCCAGGGAACCGGAAAAGAGGCTTGAGACGCAGGTTGCGTCTCAACCAGTGGCGCATGCGCAAGGGGCTGCTGAGGCTATGTGTGTGGTTTGAAGGGAAAATTCATTTGGAAGAGCTGGACATGGATATCCACAAAGGAGGACTATAAGAAGGTTGAAAATAGATGAATAAAATGGAGAATTAATGAAAGATTAACAGAGAAAGAATTACTCTGGGGGTAAGGAAAAAATAAAAATTAAAAAAATAAAATAGAATCATAGAAAATAATAATTAAGATATGACAGATGAAATACGATATAAGAGTATACAAAATACAAAAATTGGGGCACATACAATAATGAATCAAAATAGACAACTGAGACAAAAACCAATTGAATAAAGATAATTATGAAAAAATCATGAAAAATAATAATAATAATAATAATAATAATAATAATAATGATGATAAAATAAAAAAAAAAATAAAAATAAAAAATAAAATATAAAAAAATATAAAAAATTAATAAATTATAAAAAATTAATAAAAAATAAAAATAAAAAATAAAAAATAAAAAATAAAATAAAGATAAAAGTACTGAAAAAAATTTTTTTTTTTTTTTTTTTTTAAAGATATGTTCTTTTGTGAAATGTAATCTACCTGTTAAGAGACCTAAAAACAGACAAGGTTAGAGTACCAATCTAGATCAGAGAACCTGAAAGGGAAAAAAAAGGTTGTCAAGACGTCATATATATACACATTCAGCAAAAAGTGAAATCCAGTTCCCTATTAAGCCCTTTGGGGGCTAGGGTCTGAAGTGTGTGGATCCAGAAGGATTCCCGCTCCTTCAAAAGCTTAATATGGTTACCTCCGCGTCTTGGTTTGTCAACTTGTTCTATAATTTGAAAACGGAGCTGTGATACTGAATGATTAGCTGTTGAGAAGTGGTGGGGTAAAGGGAGCCATGTTTTGTTTAATCTAATTGTGGACTTATGGCTTGAAATTCTATCTCTAATGTGCTGCGTGGTCTCGCCAACATACAAGAGGCCACATGGGCATTTAATTAGATAGACTGCAAAATTGGTGTCACACGTGTAGAAGCCATTGATTTTGTACCTTTTCCCTGTGTATGGATGGAGAATGTCCCCCGATTTGATAACATTAGCGCAACAGGCGCAACCCAAACATGGGAATGTGCCTGTTCTTTGTGTCCCTATAAATAGTTGTTTTGATTTCTGTTTAAAACTACCAATATCTGCTCGGACTAGTTGATCCTTGAAATTTCTTGGTCTCCTCTTGCACATAAGCGCAGGTAACTGGAAGGATGAAATTTGCGGATATGAATTTGATAAGAGGGACCAATGTTTGTTGATGGTTTTGTAGATTATGTTCATCAACGGGTGATGTGTGTGAATAAATGGAACCCGTTCCGGTTTAGGTAGTCTATTGAGAGGGGGATTCCAGGACAATGTTCTTTGTTTTTCAAAGGCAAGGATATCATCTGGATATTTCCTTTCCCTAAATTTTTTTGCCATTTCCTCCAACCGAGTTTCCACCAGTTCTGTATTAGAGACTATTTTCCTGACTCTGTGGAACTGGGAACGAGGAAGACTCTCTCTAGTTGACTTTGGATGGCAACTTGTGAACAGCAAGAGATTGTTGGAATCTGTGGGCTTGGTGTACAAATCAGTACCCAGGCTATCATCCTCATTCTTTGTGACCATGGTGTCCAGAAAAGGAATCCTAGATAGATCCCAATTCAAAATAAATTGCAATTCTGGTCTAATTCCATTAATTTGTGTTATGAAATTAGTAAGAGTATTGATGGTTCCGTCCCATAAACAAAAAATGTCGTCTATGTAACGGAGCCAACATATTGAATGAGATTGAAACAGGTCATTCGTATAAATGTGTAGATTTTCGAAGGTATCCATATAGAGATTAGCATAAGCTGGCGCCATGTTGGATCCCATGGCCGTACCACAGACCTGGTAAAAGAACTGGTCACCAAATAGAAAATAGTTTTCATTGAGAACCAAATTTAAGAGATCTAGAATAAATTGTTGAGAATCAGGGCTCAGGGTGGAAGAGCAGAGGTGAGTATTGATAGCCTCCACACCAAGGTCATGTTTGATCGAGGTTCACAAAAGAACATATCTTTAAAAAAATTTTTTTTCAATCTGGGGTAAGTTCATTGATTCTGTATTCCTCTAATATATATTTTTTTCTTATTTTTTTCTTATTTTTCACCATATTTTCAGTTCAGTACATTTATCTTTATTTTATTTTTTATTTTTATTTTTTATTTTTTATTTTTAATTTTTATTTTTTATTTTTTATTAATTTTTTATAATTTATTAATTTTTTATATTTTTTTAAATTTTATTCTTTATTTTTTATTTTTATTTTTTCTTTTTTTATTTTATTTTATCATCATTATTATTATTATTATTTTTATTTTTATGATTTTTTCATAATTATCTTTATTCAATTGGTTTTTGTCTCAGTTGTCTATTTTGATTCATTATTGTATGTGCCCCAATTTTTGTATTTTGTATACCCTTATATCGTATTTCATCTGTCATATCTTAATTATTATTTTCTATGATTCTATTTTATTTTTTAATTTTTATTTTTTCCTTACCCCCAGAGTAATTCTTTCTCTGTTAATCTTTCATTAATTCTCCATTTTATGCATCTATTTTCAACCTTCTTATAGTCCTCCTTTGTGGATATCCATGTCCAGCTCTTCCAAATGAATTTTCCCTTAAACCACACACATAGCCTCAGCAGCCCCTTGCGCATGCGCCACTGGTTGAGACGCAACCTGCGTCTCAAGCCTCTTTTCCAGTTCCCTGGCCATCGTTTCAAGCCTCAACCCTTAGTGACGTCTGCTCCACACGCATGCTCTGTGAGGAGGAACGCACGCTTGCGTGCCAAACCTCGTTTAAGCTTCCCAGTCACACACCAGTATCTAACACACACGGAAGTGACCTTGGACGCGGGTATTTAAAGCGCTACTTCTACCACTGCTGCACACACCCCCATTTCCTGGACGGACATACTTTTACTGATATTTTCTCAAGGTTGGTGCTGTCTCTACCCACTGGAATACCGGTGCATCTCTGGGATATACTTATCTGAAGGTGATCTCTAACTATTTATTCTATCTATTATATGTAGTGCACGGAACCTGCCCTCTGCAATCTTCCTTTCTTTCTACTATTAAGGTTAGTTCTATGTACCATCCTGATCAGTCTCCCTGAAATTCCTGCTATAGATTGATGCTTTACTCTGATACTCTGTCTAGAACCACGGATTTGCAGATTTTCATACATGTTTTCCAACCAACTATCTCGTGTATAGAGATAGATATCTGCATATGCTATTATCTGGAAAATACCATTGGTACCCGTGAGACCTATAATAATATCTCATGTATAGAGATAGACATTTGTACATGCTACTATCTAGAAAATACCATTGGTACCCATGAGTTCTATGATAATATTTTCTTTCTATGTCCGTTGGTACTTATGAGATCTATGATAAACATTTCCTTTTATATATGTCCGTTAAGCTAATTGCCTTATCTATTGATTTTGACATTAATATTTTAGCAACTATAATAAGGCATTTGTCTAAACTAATGACTTATAACGAATGTGACTGATTATCTCATAAAAATGATAAGAAGACTGTGTCTCACTATACTTTGGCTTTCATTTGATCAAAACTCTGCTAATTTTACCTGTATACGGCGTATTGGGCACACTGTTTGTACTGGTCACCACTACGTGATACAATTCCACTGCTCTTATATACAATATTTCTATATAGCTATTAAAATGTTGTGCTCAAAAGTCTTTACATGATCTAATGTTGACATGAATGTTTGTTTTGTTGTTTATTCATTTTTATTTTTTCATGACTTCACTTTACCTTGTTGTACAGCACTTGCCTTATTTTGTTTGTATTTATTTTTCAGTGAGTTTTGAAAAAGACCAATCTTGGTCAAAACGTTAACTCCTACAATACTGTCCGTCATTACACTATACCGCATGTCTACTAAAACCTTGTGGTGTGTGTGCAAATAAATGGATATTTCTCTTTGCATGAAACATTGAGTGCGGTTGATTTTCTTACTTATTGGACATACTGTTCCTCCAGCACCAATCACTGAACTTGCAGTGTGCACATCATTTTGTTTACAATTTGGTTACGTTTTTTGATGTTTGCACCTGCTTTCTGATGTCTACGCAAACCTTTGCCTTTGACGAAACTGCAGCGACAACTATTCTCTCGAGAATCACTAATTCTAGTGATTTTTTACGTACCCCGGCACAAGATATTAGGAGCAGGGACTACGAGCGAGAGCGGAGAAGACTAATGTCATATGACCTTCACTCGGTCACGTTGGCAGAATACTACAAAGTCAACCGTATCCCTAGAGGTCTCCGGTGCAACCTGCGCCCTACGCTTTTTTCAGACAGGCCAGATTATTGTGAAAAATATAAACAAATTCTCAATAAGTGCTCACTGGACATCATATTACTCATTATTGAGACCTTACATACAGCTATACTTGAATCTGAAGCGAAAGTGAAATCCATTGAGGAACAATTTAGCTCTACCCTATCACCACAGGACTGGCAGAACCTGAAGGCTAAAGTTGATAAAATCATTGAGGATAACCAAAAGTCTTTGCAGGAACGAAAAAGGAATAAGTTCCACAGGGACTCGGAAGATTATAGAACGGAACGTGTGTACAAGTGGAACGAATCGACCTACCCAAGACCATGGCGAGGCAATTATACCTCAAGGCGACCTGGGTCTTTCAGCTCAGACAGCAGTGGTTCCTCATACAACCAAAACCAGACCCATTTTTTAGGAAGAAGACAACCCAGGAAAGGCAATTCACGCCCGACAGGAGGAGAAAGACAAGGAGATCAATCCGTAAACCCAACCGAACGAATGGTGACGAGGTCACAGGTAAGAACTCCAGATCTGTGGTCAACATATCATCATATACACTAAACCCGTTAGAACTGGCAGTCTTACAGCGAGGACTTTCATTTTGCCCAACTCCGGCATGGGACAGTTTTAAATTGGAACAAGATCTCCAATACTTCTATCGAACTATTCGTCTCAAAACTCATTTTGGTCTCCAAAATGACTCCAACAGGAACTTTAACCCTGGTTCTAGTAGAGCTGCTGCTCCTTTACCAGAATTGTCTATTTCATCTCTAGGTTTGTTTAACAAGAGCTCGTTTCACCCACCTCGGACATACCATGCAGCTGAAGCGTGTATTAACTTGATAGACAGGGACATACATGAGATACTTGTAAAACAACAAAAGGGTGCTCTCCGTACAAAGAGCAATATTACACCACTTGAAAAACAAGCTATTGACTCCCTTAAGACAAATAAACATATCACCATCAAGCCAGCTGACAAAGGTGGGGCGATAGTCATTATGAATCGATCTGACTACATTAGGGAAATCGAGAACCAACTATCGACACATCTACCTATAAAAAGATCTCCTCTGATCCCACCCCTAGAATTAGACTTAAAATCGAAGCCCTCCTTAGTAAGTACTTGTCGAACAATTGCATCGATCAAAAAACAGCTACCTTCTTGACAAACCCTCATCCAGTGACACCCGTCATTTATATTCTCCCTAAAATCCATAAGTCACTCACCAACCCACCGGGACGCCCGATTGTTGCCTCCACTGAGTCTATTTTATCACCCTTATCAATTTTTTTGGAGAAAGTTTTGACACCATTTGTTAAAGAAACCAAGTCATTTGTACTAGATACTGGACATTTTATTGATGTGATCCAACGCCTGACAAATATTTCACAAGAATGCCTTCTTGTCACATTAGACGTGAAAAGCCTCTACACCTCGATCAAACATGACCTTGGTGTGGAGGCTATCAATACTCACCTCTGCTCTTCCACCCTGAGCCCTGATTCTCAACAATTTATTCTAGATCTCTTAAATTTGGTTCTTAATGAAAACTATTTTCTATTTGGTGACCAGTTCTTTTACCAGGTCTGTGGTACGGCCATGGGATCCAACATGGCGCCAGCTTATGCTAATCTCTATATGGATACCTTCGAAAATCTACACATTTATACGAATGACCTGTTTCAATCTCATTCAATATGTTGGCTCCGTTACATAGACGACATTTTTTGTTATGGGACGGAACCATCAATACTCTTACTAATTTCATAACACAAATTAATGGAATTAGACCAGAATTGCAATTTATTTTGAATTGGGATCTATCTAGGATTCCTTTTCTGGACACCATGGTCACAAAGAATGAGGATGATAGCCTGGGTACTGATTTGTACACCAAGCCCACAGATTCCAACAATCTCTTGCTGTTCACAAGTTGCCATCCAAAGTCAACTAGAGAGAGTCTTCCTCGTTCCCAGTTCCACAGAGTCAGGAAAATAGTCTCTAATACAGAACTGGTGGAAACTCGGTTGGAGGAAATGGCAAAAAAATTTAGGGAAAGGAAATATCCAGATGATATCCTTGCCTTTGAAAAACAAAGAACATTGTCCTGGAATCCCCCTCTCAATAGACTACCTAAACCGGAACGGGTTCCATTTATTCACACACATCACCCGTTGATGAACATAATCTACAAAACCATCAACAAACATTGGTCCCTCTTATCAAATTCATATCCGCAAATTTCATCCTTCCAGTTACCTGCGCTTATGTGCAAGAGGAGACCAAGAAATTTCAAGGATCAACTAGTCCGAGCAGATATTGGTAGTTTTAAACAGAAATCAAAACAACTATTTATAGGGACACAAAGAACAGGCACATTCCCATGTTTGGGTTGCACCTGTTGCGCTAATGTTATCAAATCGGGGGACATTCTCCATCCATACACAGGGAAAAGGTACAAAATCAATGGCTTCTACACGTGTGACACCAATTTTGCAGTCTATCTAATTAAATGCCCATGTGGCCTCTTGTATGTTGGCGAGACCATGCAGCACATTAGAGATAGAATTTCAAGCCATAAGTCCACAATTAGATTAAACAAAACATGGCTCCCTTTACCCCACCACTTCTCAACAGCTAATCATTCAGTATCACAGCTCCGTTTTCAAATTATAGAACAAGTTGACAAACCAAGACGCGGAGGTAACCATATTAAGCTTTTGAAGGAGCGGGAATCCTTCTGGATCCACACACTTCAGACCCTAGCCCCCAAAGGGCTTAATAGGGAACTGGATTTCACTTTTTGCTGAATGTGTATATATATGACGTCTTGACAACCTTTTTTTTTCCTTTCAGGTTCTCTGATCTAGATTGGTACTCTAACCTTGTCTGTTTTTAGGTCTCTTAACAGGTAGATTACATTTCACAAAAGAACATATCTTTAAAAAAAATTTTTTCAATCTGGGGTAAGTTCATTGATTCTGTATTCCTCTAATATATATTTTTTTCTTATTTTTTTCTTATTTTTCACCATATTTCAGTTCAGTACTTTTATCTTTATTTTATTTTTTATTTTTAATTTTTTATTTTTATTTTTTATTAATTTTTTATAATTTATTAATTTTTTATATTTTTTTATTTTTTATTTTTTATTTTTATTTATTTTTTTTTATTTATTTATTTTTTATTTTATCATCATTATTATTATTATTATTATTATTTTTATTTTTCATGATTTTTTCATAATTATCTTTATTCAATTGGTTTTTGTCTCAGTTGTCTATTTTGATTCATTATTGTATGTGCCCCAATTTTTGTATTTTGTATACTCTTATATCGTATTTCATCTGTCATATCTTAATTATTATTTTCTATGATTCTATTTTATTTTTTAATTTTTATTTTTTCCTTACCCCCAGAGTAATTCTTTCTCTGTTAATCTTTCATTAATTCTCCATTTTATGCATCTATTTTCAACCTTCTTATAGTCCTCCTTTGTGGATATCCATGTCCAGCTCTTCCAAATGAATTTTCCCTTCAAACCACACACATAGCCTCAGCAGCCCCTTGCGCATGCGCCACTGGTTGAGACGCAACCTGCGTCTCAAGCCTCTTTTCCGGTTCCCTGGCCATCGTTTCAAGCCTCAACCCTTAGTGACGTCTGCTCCACACGCATGCTCTGTGAGGAGGAACGCACGCTTGCGTGCCAAACCTCGTTTAAGCTTCCCCAGTCACACACCAGTATCTAACACACACGGAAGTGACCTTGGATGCGGGTATTTAAAGTGCTACTTCTACCACTGCTGCACACACCCCCATTTCCTGGACGGACATACTTTTACTGATATTTTCTCAAGGTTGGTGCTGTCTCTACCCACTGGAATACCGGTGCATCTCTGGGATATACTTATCTGAAGGTGATCTCTAACTATTTATTCTATCTATTATATGTAGTGCACGGAACCTGCCCTCTGCAATCTTCCTTTCCTTCTACTATTAAGGTTAGCTCTATGTACCATCCTGATCAGTCTCCCTGAAATTCCTGCTATAGATTGATGCTTTACTCTGATACTCTGTCTAGAACCACGGATTTGCAGATTTTTATACATGTTTTCCAACCAACTATCTCGTGTATAATAGATATCTGCATATGCTATTATCTGGAAAATACCATTGGTACCCGTGAGACCTATAATAATATCTCATGTATAGAGATAGACATTTGTACATGCTACTATCTAGAAAATACCATTGGTACCCATGAGTTCTATGATAATATTTTCTTTCTATGTCCGTTGGTACTTATGAGATCTATGATAAACATTTCCTTTTATATATGTCCGTTAAGCTAATTGCCTTATCTATTGATTTTGACATTAATATTTTAGCAACTATAATAAGGCATTTGTCTAAACTAATGACTTATAACGAATGTGACTGATTATCTCATAAAAATGATAAGAAGACTGTGTCTCACTATACTTTGGCTTTCATTTGATCAAAACTCTGCTAATTTTACCTGTATACGGCGTATTGGGGACACTGTTTGTACTGGTCACCACTACGTGATACAATTCCACTGCTCTTATATACAATATTTCTATATAGCTATTAAAATGTTGTGCTCAAAAGTCTTTACATGATCTAATGTTGACATGAATGTTTGTTTTGTTGTTTATTCATTTTTATTTTTTCATGACTTCACTTTACCTTGTTGTACAGCACTTGCCTTATTTTGTTTGTATTTATTTTTCAGTGAGTTTTGAAAAAGACCAATCTTGGTCGAAACGTTAACTCCTTACAATACTGTCCGTCATTACACTATACCGCATGTCTACTAAAACCTTGTGGTGTGTGTGCAAATAAATGGATATTTCTCTTTGCATGAAACATTGAGTGCGGTTGATTTTCTTACTTATAACACAAATACAGTGGCATTTCTGAAGCAGCAGGGAGGCTCAAAGCACCCGTCATTGCAACACCTGGCAAATCGGAGTTTCAGGTGGGAAGAAAACTCAATTGAATCCATATCAGCAGTACACCTGGAAGGAGCCAAGAACCAAGTGGCAGATTTCCTAAGCAGGATAAAATTAATCCCACAGAATGGGAATTGAACACAGTGTTCAACATATTATGCCATCGTTGGGGAACTCCAAGTGTGGATCTGTTCGCCTCCAGAAAAATGCAAAGGTCAGGACCTTTTTTTCGTTGAATCCCCTAGACCAGTGTTTCCCAAACTCCAGTCCTCACAGCCCCCACAGATCATGTTTTCAGGATTTCCATAGTGTTTTACAGGTGAGAGAATTCCTGATGCCTTGATGTTACTTGCAATCACTTGTGCAATACTAAGGAAGTCCTGAAAACATGACCTGTTGGGGCCATGAGGACTGAAGTTTGGGAAACACTGCCCTAGATGGTTCGGCAGGGGTCGACTCACTGTCTCAACCCTGGGGAGAGGGGCTCCTGTATGCTTTTCCACCTCTTCCTCTGATTCCGAGAACACTCAGGAAGATCCAGGACGACGAGGCAACAGTTATCTTAATGGTACCCTTCTGGCCAAAAAGAAGTTAGTTTCCACTACTGAACAGGATGCCGACAGAGAAACCATTCTATTACAAGAAAGGAAAGATCTCCTTTATCAAGGTCCGGTTCTTCACCCCAGTCCAGACTTGTTCCAACTCTCGGCTTGGATCCTGAACGCCAGACCCTGAGGTCCAGAGGCTTGTCCGATGATGTGATTTCCACACTTCAAGCAAGTAGGAAACTGGTAAACTCGGCAATTTGCAACAAGATATGGAAACTGTTCTGCACCTTTTCAGGACAAGCTTCAATAGATACTATGCGGCCAGACATTCCCAAAATCCTTGACTTTCTCCAGCTAGGATTTAAGAAGGGTCTTCGATCTAGTACTTTGAAAGTGCAGATCTCTGCCCTTAGTATATTTTTTGATTACTCCCTGGCATCACATCCCTGGATAACTAGGTTTTCTAAAGCCATACAGAGATTGAGACCCCTTGTGAGGAAGTCATCCCCCCATGGGACCTTAACCTGGTCCTTAATGTTCTGTGTAAGCCACCATATCTCCTATCAGAAGATATAGATATAGTCAAACTATCCTTCAAAATGGCATTTCTTGTGGCTATTACATCTGCGAAGAGGCTGGGGGAGATGCATGCCCTGTCAATTCAGGATCCATACCTACAGGTGTTTGAAGACAGATTAGTTCTTAGGATTGATCCAGTTTTTCTCCCTAAGGTGGTTTTGACTTCAAACATAAATCAGGAGGGGGTCCTACCCTCATTCTGCCAGCACCCTAGACACCCTAGAAATCTGAAAGAGGGAACCTATCATAATTTTGATGTTAGGGAAACAGTGTTTAAATATTTGAAAGCAACAGAGGGTTGGAGACAGGACAAAAATTGATTTATATAGTATGGTGGGCCAAACAAGAGTAAAAAAGTGGCGAAGGCTACAATTGCTAGGTGAATAAAAACTACAATAACTCTAGCCTATAAAGCGCATGAGAAAGCTCCCCCAGATATTCTCAGAGCCCATTCCACTCGAGCTATGGCCACGTCATGGGCAGAAATGGGGGGACCTCAGCAGATCAAATTTGCAGAGCCGCAACCTGGTCTAGTCTTAGTACCTTCGCTAAACATTACAAACCAGACGTGTCAGAGAAATTAGCTTTTGGCAGGAAAGTTTTACATGCAGTAGTCTCACCCTAATTTACAATCATTTGTTGTTTCTCCATGGTGCTGTCAGGTGATGAACTGGAAAACGGGAATTAGACCTACCGGTAATTATATTTCCAGGAATCCATCCTGACAGAACTACTAATTCCCTCCCTACTGCAAGGTTTTTGCATACTAATGTGATGTAACATTTGTATAAAAATTGTAAATAAAATTTCTTTTTTGCATCCATCCAGATGTGGTACTTTGGAAAATCACTAAAGGGTGGTAAGGGGAGGGTCCTTTTAACCGCTCGTGGTTCCTGTCCAATGAGGATAAGAAAGACGTCCTCCATGATGCTGTCAGGATGGATTCCTGGAAATATAATTACTGGTAGGTCTAATTACCGTTATTCGGTGTATTACTTTATGTCTTTATCTCTATGTCTGAGCTCGGAGTCTGAAATCCTCTCTCCTATTCATCATAAAATGGCAGCACTACCTGCTTGTTGTATAATAGTGGAATTGAGTTTTCAGTGTGAACTCTGACCTGCAGTCCTTATGATTATGGAGCACCCTACCAGGGCCGTGGAGTACTCGGTACCGGGCCAGGCAGTTATTAAAGGGGAAGTCATGGCACCAGTGACCCTGTCCATGGCCCTGGGCGTCCATTAAAATTATCAAAGATAATGGTGGGGGTAGTTGGTAGGGGAATTAGTTCATGACGCCACCCGTGGTGTTCGGCTATATATGGCCAACGCTGCGGTTCAGGTCCACTGGGGCAGATGGTGACGCAGCAGAGATGTTACTGCTCCCCACGGGTAAAGTGGGTCCCCGGGGCAGATATGGCAGTCTGTTCAGGTGATGGTGAATGTTGAGGTGCAGAGACTAAGCAAGTGACACAGAAAAGTGCAGTTTTCTTTACCTTCTACTTCTTGGTAAATGAAGATGCAATCCGGGGTACTAGTTACAGATCTTAGCAGGAGTCTGGCTTGCCTGGAAGCATTCCGGGGTCCACCCTGCCAGGAGGGGTTAGCGAACTTCCTGCTGCGCTCTCTTTTCTGGTCCCTGCTGCCATTAGATAATCTGCGACCATTTCCTGCTTGTTGGCTTTAACCTGTATGGTAAACAGCATGAGCCTATCGCAGGCACTGTCTGTTCACTTGCAGCCCTGGGTTCTTGGTCTGCTGCAGTGTCTCCAGATGTTCGGTGTGGTCAGAGAGCTTGTAGTCTGCTGCCCTCCAGATTCAGCTGTCGGGGCATACAGCACCAGCACAACCCAGGACTCTGGCATCCTATTTATCAGTTCTCCTCTCCGGGATCAGCTCTAACAAAGCTGCAATTCCCAGGAGCTCTTGTCTCCACTCCTCTCTCTTCCCTCACCTCAGACCAACTGACTCTTTCCAGAACAATTTCCTTACCTCAGCATTAACTCTCCCCACCAACTGTCACTCCATTAAGCTCCGCCCCTTTTGATCTGGAGTTAGAACAAGTGTTGGATTGTGTGTATTACCTCGCATGGGGACCTCTTCCTGCTTCCAGGCATGACATCACCACCCTGTAGAGGGAGGCAATGTCACTGTGGCAACTGGACTCTGGGGTGCCACAATTATCCGATTGTGTTATAGGAGTGGGGTAACTGCATAGCATTTTGGGGAAGTCAGTCAACCCTCACCAAATCATCTGAGCCTTCTTATCTGCGTTGCAATGTTCATATGGTGGTAGACATTTTTGTCAAATTACTCAAAGCAAATCGCAAAGTGTTCTAGATAATTGACATCAGTCAATTTCTCAAAATGTGAAGTAAAATCTGCCCACCGATGGCAGACATTTGGCAAAAAGTTTATCTGCTATGTTGGATTTTGTAAGTCATATTTAGATGATGTAGATAAAAAGTTGTTTGTGATGAGTGACAGATTTGGATTCCATTTATGAATGCTCAAGCAAGACCACAGAATCACAGCAGAGATTTTGACCTGTGATTTATTGTTTTAATTTATATCTTTATAGACCAAGATGACAATCTTACCAGACCAAATGTGAATATGGCAAGTCATTGAGAAAATGGCCAACAGAAAATAAAAATCTATGGGCAACTTAATAATGCTTCTGATTTGAAAGATTTTGCTAATTTAGGGAACCATTCGCATGTACCTCCACGTGCCAATAGGTTGTATGGTGCCCAACTGAGAATGCCTAGAGAGGAGCTCTAATGCTAAACATCATAACAGATTAAATTGATTTACCTGGGCGCTGCTGACTAAGGAGCCAAGTTATGTGAGCTATGGCATTAATTCACACGTCTAAATTTTCCTTTTTTAGTAACAACTACTGTACAAAACGCTTTAGTAAACAGACTCCTATACGTCATGCTCACACTACCTTTATTTTCCTATGTCTATGAAATGCTGCAGCTCCATTTACTTAAGTCATTGCGGAGGAATGTTGGGGACATTTAAGTGATGTCATTGACAAACAAAAGCTCCATTGGGCTGGCCCTGTGAATGTGGCATCAGGAGAATACATAAAAATAGAATGGCAAGCATCAGGGCACAATACTTCAGTAGAACAGAGGTGTTTGCTTTGGGATTTGGTTCCAGTATTTCATTTACCTGCCGTATTTAGGCAGACAAACTGGAAATGCAACAAGAATGGACTGGTCGGTATGCCAAACAATGAAAAATAATACTCAGAGTTTTAAAAGAAAGACAAAGATGTGAATAAGCTGAACGCCACACCACTAGCATATATTAATTTTTTAACCAGTACATGGGCTTACCCAGGATCAAAACTAGGGGGGGGGGCCAAGCCATGGTCGTTCAGGTTGTAAAATTTTAGAGCGAAAAAGGTGAATGAAACGAAAATTTTAAGAAAATTATATGTAATTATAGCAGTGCTTTATTAGTTATTACAATTATTTGCTTGCAAAAAATTTAGATTTTTATTCTAATTACATGTCTTATACTAATATCATTTTTCTTGGGTTTGAAGAAAACTTGTTCAAAACATTCATTTCAATCCAGTCCTGATTTTCCTTGAAGAATTTCCGATGAACGCTCATCAAACACAACCCAGTCAGTATGTCCTCTCCCATTGTACTTCTGATCCAGGTCTTTACCCTTCGAAGGGTACTGAATAGTGTTGAGCGATACTGCTCGATATCTAAAAATATCGGATCGGAATGGTATCGCCGATATCACTAAATATCGTCGATATCCGATTCCGATACCGGAAGTCCCATGTAAGCCTATGGGAACCAAATAACGACATTAAAAAAAACCATTCTTGCCTTGTTGGTTAATTGTACATGAAGGAAAACAACAAAGACTAATGTAGAATGTATTGGGGGAGGTTGAGGAGACAATAAAGGCATACATGTTTAACCCAATGCATTGGAATAGCATTAATATATATTTTTTTTGGAAATACGTTTGGATTGACTAACAAATTGACAATGTTGTTAACCTTTTTTCTATTTTGGCAAATATGTATGTTTCACAACTTCCATGCTCTTCACCTTTTTAACTTTTGCCAGTGCCACACTTTCTCCTTCATAATCTTCAGCAGCATCATCTTTCTCATCAAATTATTCTTCATCTTCACCTTCTTAATCTTCTTCTTAAACTTCTTGCTATTCATGTTTTTGTTTACATTACTCATATTGTTATTATTAAACTAATTAATCTTCTTCATATTCAAATTCTTCATCTTCTTCCTCTTCATCTTCTTCATCATATTATTATTTGTGACAGAGATTCCTGTACTTGTAATCTGTAAAAGTATGAATTGTTCATCCTTCCGTTCTTGCTGTCACAAAAGATTTAAATTACAACAGTATTTGTCCGTGTTCAGTTTAGCCTGCAGCAGCAGCAGGCATTTTCCAGGGGCACCACGAGGAGGAACGGACTCACCCCCATACACTGCTTAGTCTTCTTCTGCTTAGAATTTAGAGCATATATTTTGCTCTTCATTTTGGTCTTATACTTCATGTTCTTCTGCTTTTTGATCTTTTGCTTATTGTTCTTCTGTCTCTTGTTCTGTATCTTGTAGTTTGTCTTAACCTTCTTTGTCCTGTTGGTGATCTTCTTCTGGGTAATC
Source organism: Oophaga sylvatica (assembly GCA_033576555.1). Taxonomy (NCBI): domain Eukaryota; kingdom Metazoa; phylum Chordata; class Amphibia; order Anura; family Dendrobatidae; genus Oophaga; species Oophaga sylvatica. Next base: position 51,592 of record JARQOD010002877.1, on the reverse strand, counting down.
TTTTATTTTTTCTTTGTGATGGTGTTCAGGCTGGTTGGCTTCATGCTCGTCGTCCTTGTTGTCGTCATCTTCTTCTGGGTGGTCTTTAAGGTCGTCTAATTTCCGAGAAACAGCTGACGTTACTGGAACCCTGACGGGTATCAGATGGAGCAAGAGATAATGGAAGTAACGAGGACCAGCTGACTGTGCTGGACCCCGGACGGGTAGCAGAAGGAAAAGAGGCAATGTCACAACCGAGTACCAGCTGACGTTACTGTGACACGGTTACTAAGCAGGAGGTACCTGTGCTCCAAAGCACTACCAAGGACCAGCAGACGTTGCTGGAACTCGGATACGGAGATGGAGGCACCTAGGCCAAAGGCACTGGGGAGAACCACTTGGCGGTACTGGACCCCGGACGGGTAGCAGAAGGAAAAGAGGCAATGTCACAACCGAGTACCAGCTGACGTTACTGTGACACGGTTACTAAGCAGGAGGTACCTGTGCTCCAAAGCACTACCAAGGACCAGCAGACGTTGCTGGAACTCGGATACGGAGATGGAGGCACCTAGGCCAAAGGCACTGGGGAGAACCACTTGACGGTACTGGACCCCGGACGGGTAGCAGAAGGAAAAGAGGCAATGTCACAACCGAGTACCAGCTGACGTTACTGTGACACGGTTACTAAGCAGGAGGTACCTGTGCTCCAAAGCACTACCAAGGACCAGCAGACGTTGCTGGAACTCGGATACGGAGATGGAGGCACCTAGGCCAAAGGCACTGGGGAGAACAACTTGACGGTACTGGACCCCGGACGGGTAGAAGAACGCACCCATGAAAATGTAAGTTGACAGGACGCAAGCCGTCCGCAGTTACCGAATCACACAGTCCTACAGTGGGTGCTTATCCTATTGTCACAATGGAAACCGCCTTTATTTACATATCCCACAGCACACATAGGAATCACCTAAACTGCAGGCACCATAGAGTCGGCTAACCCGAATGCAACACGACAGCACAACTTATTGGAGGATAATTGACGTTCACACTGCCAGGAAACAGCTGTCGTGCTGTAACCAGGCTGGCCAGGAGTCAGTACCCCTGCCAATTACTTACGAGCAACAAATGGCGGTGTTGTAGCCAAGGGAGTAGAGTCCAGGTGGTAGAAACATGAACATAACAGGAGACATGGAAAACGTTGCCAAACAGTTATTTAATCTGAAAACGGACAGGCAAATTCAGGTGAGATCCATGCCTTGTTCATTTTCAGAAAAGTAAGCCGGTCTACATTCTCTGAGGATAGTCGCATGCGACGGTCTGTTACTACACCACCTGCAGCACTAAAGACACGCTCAGATAATACACTGGCAGCAGGGCAAGCCAGCACCTCCAATGCATACTGGCTAAGCTCTGGCCATGTATCCAACTTAGAGACCCAAAATTTGAAAGGGGAAGAGGCATCTGGGAGTACACTTAGTCTGTCACCATCTTACGGAAACGTTTCTTCCTGGTGACTGGAGCCGTCTCGGATGGTGTAGACCTTGCTGGCGCTGTCACAAAACTTTGCCACATTTGTAACATACAGTTCTTGCCCTGTGCAGAGGCGCTGCTTCTGCTCCTTCTTGTTGTAGAGGTGTCTACACTGCCTCGACGCACAGAGCTGCTTTGTAAAGCAGTAGCAGCAGCAGCAGCTCTCTCGGCTGGAATGTACAACAGTATGGATTGCACCAGTGTGTCTTGGTACTCCTGCATTTTACGGTCCCGGTTCACCGGTGTGATGAGGGTTTGTAAGTTGTCCCGGTAGCGAGGGTCTAGGAGGGTGTACACCCAATAATCTGACGTGCTGAGATTGTGGGCGATGCGGCGGTCGTTTCTCAGGCACTGAAGCATGAAATCAACCATGTGCTGCAGACTCCCAACTGGCCAACAAAGGCTGTCCTCTGGAAGAGGCGTCATCTCTGTCTCCTCTGCATCACCCCACCCTCGCTCTACATACTGACTACAGCCTTGTGTACCTCCCTCTGTAGGGATTTCTTCCTCCTCCATTGACTCCTCCTCCTCCTCATCCTCCTCACAAAGTGAGCCCTGCCCAGCCCTTTGTGAGGAACCACGTTGCGCTGACTGTCCTGAAGGTAATTGAATTTGTGACTCCTCATCCTCCACCTCTTCCAAAACCTCTTCCTTTAGTGCTTTCAGTGATTTCTGAAGCAGGCAGATAAGGGGGACAGTCATGCTGACTAGTGCATCATCTGCACTCGCCATCCGCGTTGAGACATCAAACGCACGCAAAACGTCGCAGATGTCCTTCATAGAGGCCCACTCAGTAGTGGTGAAGTGTGAACGGCGCAAATTGCGAGTTGATTGCGCCTGTTGCAGCTGATACTCCATTACTGCTGGCTGCTGCTCACACAACCGCTCCAACATATGTAACGTGGAATTCCACCTGGTGGGTACGTTACATATGATGCGATGTTCAGGAAGGCGAAATCTGACTTGCAGAGCTGCAATGCGCGATCTGGCCATGCTGGAACGTCGCAAGTGAGCGCACTCTAGGCAGACCTTGTGCAGCAGTGCATCAAGATCCGGATAGTCCCTCAAAAAACTCTGCATGACCAAGTTGAGCACATGTGCCAGACATGGTATGTGAGTGAGGTTGCCAAGGCCCAGAGCTGCCACCAGATTTCGGCCATTGTCACACACTACCAAGCCTGGCTGGAGATTAGCTGACAAAAATCACACGTCGCTCTCCTGCTTGATGGCATCCCAGAGCTCCTGCGCTGTGTGGCTTCGATTCCCCATGGGAATTAATTTCAGGATGGCCTGTTGACGTTTGGCCACGGCTGTGCTCATATCGGTCGCAACAGGTAAGCGTTCACGGGTCCATGTGGAGGTATACCGTGACGGCTTGTGCAGCGATGATTCTGAGGAACTGGAGTAGGAGGAGGAATCAATGTGCACAGACTGGATTCCTGCAATCCTTGGAGTTGGCAGAACACGTACAGCGCCACTGGCAAGATCTGTACCCGGCTCCACAACATTGACCCAATGGGCAGTGAGGGAAAGGTATCGTCCCTGGCCATGGGTACTGGTCCACGCATCGGTGGTCAGGTGGACCCTGCTACTGACGGCGTTTAGTAGCGCATGTTTAATGTTTCCCTCGACATGTTTTTGCAGAGCAGGGACAGCTTGCCTGCTGAAATAAAATCGGCTTGGCACATTATATTGTGGGACTGCCAATGCCATAAAGTTCCTGAAACTGTCAGTCTCCACCAGCCTGAATGACAGCATTTCAAGGGACAGGAGTTTTGCAAGGCCAGCATTCAGAGCCTGTGCTCGTGGATGGTTTGCCGAGTATGGCCGTCTTTTATCCCATGCCTGTGTTACCGATGGCTGTTTTTTGTTCTGGGAGTGTGACGATGACTGTGAACTTGCTGCAGTGGGTGGAATAACAGTTTGTCTATGGACAACAGTGACCGAGGTTCTTCCATGGAGATCCTGTGAGGAAGCCGAACCAGGTGTGTGAGAGCTGGAGGTAGAGGCTCGAACATGACCTAAAGATGTAGGTGCTGCTGTAGGTTGGCCTACATCTCCAGTGTGTCTTTGTAACTCAGCTACGTGCTTTGTCCGTACATGTTTCCACATATTTGTGGTATTCAGGTTACTGATATTTTTACCTCTTTTAACTTTTTGCTTACACAGCTTGCATTGAACATAGCAAATATCATCTACAAGTCTGTCAAAAAAGGACCACGCAGTGCAAGTCATGGGAGCGCCAATTTTGACATTTCTAAGAGAACTGCTCCCAACAGGTGCCAAACTGGAGGCTACAGGCAAGCGAGTCTGCAGCCTACCTCTCCCTCCTCTTTGTACCGTTGGGACAATCTCTTCCTCAGAGCTGCTCACACCACCTTCCTGTTGCTCACGCCATGTTGGGTCTCGGACTTCATCATCTCCACTACCCTCTTCCAACACCTGCTGCTGTTGGATGGTCTGGGCAGCACCATGCTCCACAAAACCTGGCACCTGAGTCTCATCATCATCATAAGATGCGTTCTGCGGTGTGCTGTCCATCGGCACTGGCTCACCCGCCTCTTCAGATTGAGAGAGACACAGCTGTTGCGCATCACTGCATACTCCCTCTTCTTCAAATTGCAGAATGCTGCTTGCCTGTGCCCGTGTTTGCGAGCCAACAGATTCTGAGAACAGAAGCAGAGACTCAGCTGGCTCCTGTACAGAACTCTCTGACTGCCTGGGCAATTTGACAGGCGGTGAACAGACAGATGGTTGCTCAACAGTGTGTGTTCCTGAGAGGAGGTGGAAGGAATTGAAGTCGATGCATTGGCTGCCATCCAACCAACAACGGCTTCAATTTGTTCTTCCCGCAGCAGGGGGGCACGCCGAGCTCCTACCAAAGTGCGCATAAAGGAACGCTCACGGGGAAAACTGGTGGATGCTGTGTCACTGAGGGCGGCAGCAGCCACAGAATCCCCACGTCCTCTCCCTGCTGAAACTCCACGGCCACGACCACGTGCCTTACTCCCTGCCTTCTTCATCTTGGTAGATTGATAAAGAAAGTCAGAAAAGTTATAAGGCCTAAGTGTGGTTATTACGCAGAGACTGAAGTGAACACTGAAACACAACTGTTCACAATCTGTGAAAGGCTACTCCTTTGTCTACTTTTATAGTGTTTGCAACCAATGTATTGTATACGGATGGAAGCGCGTCACACTAATAGATTATATTTTAAATGGAATGGAGCAGAACCAATTGGAGATAAATGAAAAGGATGAGCCACTGAGACACGCTCAGCAGAGTACAAGCAGCAGTGCTTGAACAAGTAACTGGAGCGTGATGTGCACTCAAAAAATAAAAAACACAGACTGAAGTGAACACTGAAACACAACTGTTCACAATCTGTGAAAGGCTACTCCTTTGTCTACTTCTATAGTGTTTGCAACCAATGTATTGTATACGGATGGAAGCGCGTCACACTAATAGATTATATTTTAAATGGAATGGTGCAGAACCAATTGGAGATAAATGAAAAGGATGAGCCACTGAGACACGCTCAGCAGAGTACAAGCAGCAGTGCTTGAACAAGTAACTGGAGCGTGATGTGCACTCAAAAAATAAAAAACACAGACTGAAGTGAACACTGAAACACAACTGTTCACAATCTGTGAAAGGCTACTCCTTTGTCTACTTCTATAGTGTTTGCAACCAATGTATTGGATATGGATGGAAGCGCGTCACACTAATAGATTATATTTTAAATGGAATGGAGCAGAACCAATTGGAGATAAATGAAAAGGATGAGCCACTGAGACACACTCAGCAGAGTACAAGCAGCAGTGCTTGAACAAGTAACTGGAGCGTGATGTGCACTCAAAAAATAAAAAACACAGACTGAAGTGAACACTGAAACACAACTGTTCACAATCTGTGAAAGGCTACTCCTTTGTCTACTTCTATAGTGTTTGCAACCAATGTATTGGATACGGATGGAAGCGCGTCACACTAATAGATTATATTTTAAATGGAATGGAGCAGAACCAATTGGAGATAAATGAAAAGGATGAGCCATTGAGACACGCTCAGCAGAGTACAAGCAGCAGTGCTTGAACAAGTAACTGGAGCGTGATGTGCACTCAAAAAATAAAAAACACAGACTGAAGTGAACACTGAAACACAACTGTTCACAATCTGTGAAAGGCTACTCCTTTGTCTACTTCTATAGTGTTTGCAACCAATGTATTGGATACGGATGGAAGCGCGTCACACTAATAGTTAAATTGCATGGAGCTGCAAGAATTACACTGAAGGAAAAAAAAGAGTCTGTGAGTGACATGTGCAGATGCCTACAGACAGCGTTGCATGCAGAGCAAACTGCAGCGTCACCTGCACTCACACACACCTTGCAGAGCTGTTAAAACAACACTGCAGGCAAAAGGAAGCTTTACACAGCGGTTGGTGCTAGCCTGCCTACAGCACAGTACACTAAATCGCAATCTCTAACTGTCCCTCAGAGTCAGCACAGCAGCGTTCTGTCCCTTACTGAATTCACAGCACAGTGACGCTAAAATGGCGGCGGCGCCTTTTATAGTGCATTCTGACATCATTTCAGCATCCAATCACAGCCATGCCATTAGTTAACATGACCGCAGCAGTACAGGATGTGCCCACACTTCTTAGGATTCCTCATTGGCTGACTAAAATCACATTGCCTCGCAAAGAATTATGGGAACTTCCGATTCCGGTATCCGATAAGACGAAAATATCGAAACGAAGTATCAAAAGGCCGATAGAGCTAATATCGGCCGATACCCGATATTTGCAGTATCGTATCGCTCAACACTAGTACTGAAAGATTGTTCAACAGTAGCTGTGGTGGAAGGGAAAGCATTTAACCCCTCTCTGCCATCCGACGTACTATTCCGTCCATGTGACCCTGGACCTCATTCCCATGGACGGAATAGTACGTCATATACGATCAGCTGCGCTCCCTGGGGGAGCGCAGCTGATCGCGGCTGGGTGTCAGCTGTTTATCACAGCTGACACCCAGCACTATGTGTCAGGAGCAGTCACGGACCGCTCCCGGCACATTAACCCCTGGCACACTGCGATCAAACATAATCGCGGTGTACCGGGGGCACAGGGGAGGATCGCGCAGTGAGGGGGCTCCCTGCGCGCTCCCCTGAGACCCTCAGAACAGCGCGATGTGTCGCGCTGTTCCGAGGGTCCGTCCTCCCTACAGGTCCCCGGATCCAAGATGGTGAACTGTGATGTTCCAACCTGGGACAAAGTAAAAAAGTAAAAAAAATAAAAATAAAAAGTGGTAAAAAAAAATCATAAAAAAATATATATATTCCCCAATAAATTCATTTCTTCCTGTAAATAAAAAAAACAAAACAATAAAAGTACACATATCTGGTATCGCCGCGTCCGTAACAACCCCCCTTATAAAACTGTCCCACTAGTTAACCCCTTTAGTGAACCCCTTAAAAAAAAAAAAAAAAGCAAAAAATCAATGCTTTATCATCATACCGCCGAACAAAAAGTGGAATAACACGCGATCAAAAAGACCGATATAAATAAACATGGTACTGCTGAAAAAGCCATCTTGTCCCGCAAGAAACGAGCCATCATACAGCATCATCAGCAAAAAATTAAAAAGTTATAGCTCGCAGAATAAAGCGATGCAAAAATAATAATTTTTTATATAAAATTGTTTTTATTCTATAAAAGCGCCAAAACATATAAAAATGATATAAATGAGGTATCGCCATAATCGTACTGACCCGAAGAATAAAATTGCTTTATCAATTTTACCACACGCAGAATGGTATAAACGCCCCTCCTAAAAGAAATTCATGAATTGCTGATTTTTGTTCTTTCTAACCTCCCAAAAATCGAAATAAAAAGCGATCAAAAAATGTCATGTGGTCATAAATGGTACCAATAAAAACGTCACCCCGTCCCGCAATAAATAAGACCTCACATGACTCTGTGGGCCAAAATATGCAAAAATTATAGCTCTCAAAATGTGGTGATGCATAAAACTATTTTTTGCAATAAAAAGCGTCTTTTAGCGTGACAGCTGCCAATCATAAAAACCCGCTATAAATAGTAAATCAAACCCCCCTTTATCACCCCCTTAGTTAGGGAAAAATAATAAAATTAAAAAATGTATTTATTTCCATTTTCCCATTAGGGTTAGGGTTGCGGCTAAAGTTAGGGTTGGCGCTAACGTTAGGATTAGGGTTAGGGTTGGGATTAGGGTTAGGGGTGTGTTAGGGTTAGGTTTGTGGTTAGGGTTGGAATTAGGGTTAGGGGTGTGTTGGGGTTAGGGTTGGAGTTAGAATTGGGGGGTTTCTGCTGTTTAGGCACATCAGGGGCTCTCCAAATATGACATGGCGTCTGATCTCAATTCCAGCCAATTCTGCGTTGAAAAAGTCAAACGGTGCTCCTTCAATTCTGAGCTCTGCCATGCGCCCAAACAGTAGTTTACCCCCACATATGGGGTATCAGCGTACTCTGGACCACAAGAGTTATTGTGCAATTTGTCCTATTTCTTCTGTTAACCTTGGGAAAATAAAAAACTGGGGGCGACAAAATCATTTTTGTAAAATAAAAAAGATTTTTTATTTTTACGGCTGTACGTTATAAACTTCTGTGAAACACTTCGGGGTTCAAAGTGCTCACCACACATCTAGATAAGTTCCTTGTGGGGTCTATTTTCCAAAATGGGGTCACTTGTGGGGGGTTTCCACTGTTTAGGCGCATCAGGGGCTCTCCAAATGCGACATGACGCCCCCAGACCATTCCATCAAAGTCTGCAATCCAAAACGTCACTACTTCCCTTCTGAGCCCCGACGTGCGCCTATACAGTAGTTTACTCCCATATATTGGGTATCAGCGTACTCAGGACAAATTGGACAACAACTTTTGGGGTCCAATTTCTCCTGTTACCCTTGTGAAAATAAAATATTGGGGGCGAAAAAATCATTTTTGTAAAAAAAAAAAAGATTTTTTATTTTACGGCTGTACGGTATAAACTTCTGTGAAGCACTTCAGGGTTCAAAATGCTCACCACACATCTAGATAAGTTCCTTGAGGGGTCTACTTTCCAAAATGGTGTCATTTGTGGGGGCTTTCCACTGTTTAGGCAGATCAGGAGCTCTCCAAACACGACATGGCATCCAGCCAATTCTGCGTTGAAAAAGTCAAACGGCGCTCCTTCCCTTCCAAACTCTGCCATGCACCCAAACAGTGGTTTACCCCCACATATGGGGTATCAACGTACTCAGGACAAATTGCACAATAACTTTTGGAGTCTTGTTACCCTTGGGAAAATAAAAATAGGGGTGAAAAGATCATTTTTGTGGAAAAAAATTGATTTTTTAATTTTACGGCTCTACGTTATAAACTTGTGTGAAACACTTGGGGGTTCAAATTGCTCACCAAAGATCTAGATAAGTTCCTAAGGGGGTCTAGTTTGCCAAATGGGGTCACTTGTGGGGGGTTTTCACTGTTTAGGCACATCAGTGGCTCTCCAAATGCAACATGGCGTCCAATCTCAATTCCAGCCAATTTTGGTTGGAAAAAGTCAAATGGTGCTCCTTCCATTCCGAGCTCTGCCATGCGCCCAAACAGTGGTTCCCCCCCAAATTTTGGGTATCAGCGTACTCAGGACAAATTGGACAAAAACTTTTGTGGTACAATTTCTCCTGTTACCCTTGGGAAAATAAAAAATTAGTGACTAAAAGATAATTTTTGTGGGAAAAAAATAGGATTTTTTATTTTCATGCCCTGGCATTATAAACTTGTGTGAAGCAATTGGGGGTTCAAAGTGCTCACCAAAGATATAGATAAGTTCCTTAGGGGTCTAGCTTCCAAAGTGGGGTCACTTGTGGGGGGTTTCCACTGTTTAGGCTCATCTGGGGCATTACAAATGGAACATGACCCCATCAATGTTTGCATTCCAAAACGTTACTGCTTCCTTTCCAAGCCCTGTCGTGCGCCCAACCAGTTTCCTACCCCACATATGGGGTATCAGCGTACTCAGGACAAATTGGACAACAACTTTTGGGGTCAAATTTCCTTGGGAAAAATCAAAAATTTGGGACTAAAAAATCATTTTTGTGGAAAATTGTTTTGTTTTTTCTTCACACCCAGGCAATATAAACTTTTGTGAAACACTTTGGGGTTCAAAGTGCTCACAACAGATCTAGATAAGTTCCTTAGGGGGTCTAGTTTCCAAAATGGTGTCACTTGTGGGGGGTTTCCACTGTTTAGGCGCAACAGGGGCTCTCCAAACGCGACATGGCGTCCAATCTCAACTCCAGCCAATTTTAGTTTGAAAAAGTCAAACGGCGCTCCTTCCCTTAGAGCTCTGCCATGTGCCCAAACAGTGGTTTTCCCCCACATATGGGGTATTGGCGTACTCAGGAGAAATTGCACAACAACTTTATCTGTCCATTTTCTCCTTTTACCCTTGTGAAAATAAAAAAAAAGTTTGTAAAAGCTCATTTTTGTGGCTAAAAAGTTAAATATTCATTTTTTCCTTCCACGTTTCTTCAGCTCCTGTGAAGCACCTGAAGGGTTAATAAACTTCTTGAATGTGGTTTTGAGTAGCTTGAGGGTTGCAGTTTTTAGAATGGTATCACTTTTTGGCATTTTCTGCCATATAGACCCCTCAAAGTGACTTCAAATATGAGGTGGTCCCTAAAAAAAATGGCTTTGTAAATTTTGTTGTAAAAATGAGAAATCGCTGGTCAACTTTTAACCCTTATAATTTCCTAACAACAAAAAAAAATTTGGTTCCAAAATTGTGCTGATGTAAAGTAGACATGTCGGAAATGTTATTTAGTAACTATTTTGTGTGACATATTTCTCTGTTTTAAGGGAATAAAAATTCAAAGTTTGAAAATTGCAAAATTTTCAACATTTCCACCATATTTGCATTTTTTTCAAAAATAAACTCAAGTTATATTGAAGAAATTTTACCACTAACGTGAAGTACAATATGTCACGTGAAAACAGTCTCAGAATCGTGAAGATCCTTGAAGCGTTCCAGAGTTATAGCCTCATAAAGAGACAGTGATCAGAATTGTAAAAATTGGCGCTGTCATTAACGTGCAAACCACCCTTGGGGGTGAAGGGGTTAAAATGAAGAGTGCGTGCCTTGTTGCAGGGAAAAAAATATTAGCCTCCTCCAAAAGTGCAGCCAGTTCAATGTACTTTAATTTGTCTTCTGCTAAATTCTTCTTTTTCCACAGATTATACCACAAATCTAATTCTGCAGAGATATCACCCAACTTATAAAACTCCATTAAAGACTATGCATTTTTTTCCAAATCTTTTGAAGCCATTTTTAGCATGTATGAAGGATGAAGATTAGAGATGAGTGACTTTCCCTTTTTTAGGGTCGAGTCTGGTTTCATGAAACCCGACTTTCTTATAAGTCGGTTTAACAAAATCGGCCGACTATCGGGAAAAGTCGAGGGTCCGACTGAAACACGAAACCCAATACAAGTCAATGGGGAAGCAAAGTCGCCATGGAGTGGAGGACAGTAAATACATCTACAGTGCCCATTTCAATGCCAACAACATAAATTCTTATTACTTAAGCTCGGCAACCTTAATTAACTTTATAATAATAGTTCCGCATTGAAAACTGGGGGATTATTTTGCAAAGCTTGTGGGGGGTAGGGATGACTCCCGGTTTTCGTGTGCCCCGGGCCAAAGAGTGTCAGTGGGCCCCTTTAACCCCTTAATGACCAAGCCATTTTGTAGGTTAAAGACCAGGCCAATTTTTACAATTCTGACCACTGTCTCTTTATGAGGTTATAACTCTGGAACGCTTCTACGGATCTTGGCGATTCTGAGACTGTTTTCTCGTGACATATTGTACTTCATGATAGTGGTAAAATTTCTTCAATATAACTTGCGTTTATTTATGAAAAAAACGGAAATATGGCAAAAATTTTGAAAATTTTGCAATTTTCAAACTTTTAATTTTTATGCCATTAAATCAGAGAGATATGTCACAAAAATTAGTTAATAAATAACATTTCCCACATGTCTACTTTACATCAGCACAATTTTGGAACCAACATTTTTTTTTGTTAGGAAGTTATAAGTGTTAAAAGTTGACCAGCGATTTCTCATTTTTCCAACAAAATTTACAAAACCATTTTTTTTAGGGACCACCTCATATTTGAAGTGAATTTGAGGGGTCAATATGACAGAAAATACCCAAAAGTGACACCATTCTAAAAACTGCACCCCTCAACGTGTTCAAAGCCACATTCAAGAAGTTTATTAACCCTTTAGGTACTTCACAAGAATTGAAGCAATGTGGAAGGAAAAAATGAACATTTAACTTTTTTTCCCAAAATTTTTCTTTCGACACAATTTTTTAAAATTTTGTCAAGGGTATCAGGAGAAAATGAACCACAATATTTGTTGTACAATTTCTCCTCAGTACACCAATACCCCATGTGTGGGGTAAACCACTATTTGGGCGCATGGCAGAGCTCGGAAGGGAAGCAGCGCCATTTGACTTTTTTGGCTGGAATTGAGATTGGACGCCATGTCGCATTTGGAGAGTCCCTGTGTGCCTAAACAGTGGAAACCCCCCACAAGTGACCCCATTTTGGAAACTGGACCCCCCAAGGAACTTATCTAAATGTGTTGTGAGAGCTTTTAACCCCCAAGGGCTTCACAGAAGGTATAACGTAGAGCCGTAAAATTAAAAAATCATATTTTTTCCACAAAAATGATCTTTTCATCCCAATTTTTTATTTTCCAAAAGATAAAAGGACCCCAAAAGTTATTGTGCAATTATCCTGAGTACGCTGATACCCCATATGTGGGGGTAAACCACTATTTGGGCGCATGGCAGAGCTCGGAAGGGAAGCAGCGCCATTTGACTTTTTTGGCTGGAATTGAGATTGGACGCCATGTCGCATTTGGAGAGTCCCTGTGTGCCTAAACAGTGGAAACCCCCCACAAGTGACCCCATTTTGGAAACTAGACCTCCAAAGGAACTTACCTAAATGTGTTGTGAGAGCTTATAACCCCCAAGCGCTTCACAGAAGGTTATAATGTAGAGCCGTAAATTAAAAAATCATATTTTTTCCACAAAAATGATCTTTTCATCCCAATTTTTATTTTCCAAAGGATAAAAGGACCCCAAAAGTTATTGTGCAATTAGTCCTGAGTACGCTGATACCCCATATGTGGGGGTAAACCACTATTTGGGCGCATGGCAGAGCTCGGAAGGGAAGCAGCGCCATTTGACTTTTTTGGCTGGAATTGAGATTGGACGCCATGTCGCATTTGGAGAGCCCCTGTGTGCCTAAACAGTGGAAACCCCACACAAGTGACCCCATTTTGGAAACTAGACCCCCCAAGGAACTTATCTAGATGTGTGGTGAGAGCTTTGAACCCCAAGGGCTTCACAGAAGGTTATAACGTAGAGCAGTAAAATTAAAAAATCATATCTTTTCCACAAAAATGATCTTTCCACCCCCAATTGTTATTTTCCAAAGGCTAACAGGACCCCAAAAGTTATTGTGCAATTTGTCCTGAGTATGCTGATACCCCATATGTGGGGGTAAACCACTATTTTGATGCATGGCAGAGCTCGAAAGGGAAGGAGCGCCTTTTTCAAATGCAGACTTTGATGGAATGGTCTGCGGGTGTCATGTCACGTTTGGAGAGCCCCTGATGTGCCTAAACAGTAGAAACCCCCCACAAGTGACTCCATTTTGGAAACTAGACCCCCCAAGGAACTTATCTAGATGTGTGGTGAGCATTTTGAACCCCCAAGTGCTTCACAGAAGTTTATAACGTAGAGCCGTGAAAATGAAAAAATCATATTTTTTTCCACAAAAATAATCTTTATGCCCCCAAATTTTTATTTTTATAAGGGTAACAGGAAAAATAGGACCCCAAAAGCTATTGTGCAATTTATCCTGAGTACGCTGATATCCCATATGTGGGGGGGAACCACTATTTTGATGCATGGCAGAGATCGAAGGGAAGGAGCACCGTTTTTAAATGCAGACTTTGATGGAATGGTCTGCGGGTGTCATGTCGCGCTTGGAGAGCCCCTGATGTGCCTAAACAGTAGAAACCCCCCACAAATGACCCCATTTTGCAAACTAGACCCCCCAAGGAACTTATCTAGATGTGTGGTCAGCACTTTGAACCCCCAAGGACTTCACAGAAGTTTATAACGTAGAGCCGTGAAAATAAAAAAATCATATTTTTTTCCACAAAAATGACCTTTTTGCCCCCAAATTTTTATTTTTCTAAGGGTAACAGGAGAAATAGGACCCCAAAAGCTATTGTGCATTTTGTCCTGAGTACGCTGATACCCCATATGTGGGGGGGGGAACCACTGTGATCGCCTTACTGCGATCTTTGGGAGGCACAATGAACAAATCTACAAAAGGTGAAGAATTGGTTTTCTTTTTTACGCCGTTCCTCGTGCGGTATTAGTGATTAGGCGACTTTATTCCTCAGATCGGTGGATTACGGCATACCAGATTTACATCCTTTTTTCATTTTTAGCTTCTGTCACACTCTAAAAGATGCTTTTTTTTGGAATAATTTTTTGTAAGAAATTTTTGCATCGCCGTATTTTGAGAGCTATAATTTTTCCATATTTCGGCCGACAGAGTTATCTGTGGGCTTATTTTTTGCGGGACGAGCTGACGTATTTATTGGTACCATATTCGGGCACATAACGTTTTTTGATCGCTTCCTATTCCGATTTTTGTGGAAGCAGAATGAACAAAAACCAGCAATTCAGGAATTTTTTTTTTTTTTTTTCCCTCCGTTCCGCGTGTGGTAAAATTGATGAAGCAGTTTTATTCTTCGGGTTACTACGATTACAGCGATACCTCATTTATATATTTTTTTTATGTTTTGGCGTTTTTTACACAATAAAAAATTTTATAGAAAAAATAATTATTTTTGCATCAGTTTATTCCGCGAGCTATAACTTTTTTATTTTTTCGCTGATGATGCTGTATAGCGGCTTGTTTTTTGCGGGACAAGATGACGTTTTCAGCGGTACCATGATTATTTATATCTGACTTTTTGATCGCGTGTTATTGCACTTTTTCCAAGCGGTATGATGATACCGCTTGGAAAAAGTATAATTTACTACTTTTTTGTGTTTTTTTTTTTACGGCTTTCACTGAAGGGGTTAACTAGGGTTACGCTTTTATAGATGGGATTTTTACGGACGTGGCGATACCTAACATGTGTATTTTTTTGTTTTTTATTTTTTTTATTACATAAAAATGTGTATTTTTTAGGGGATTTTTTTTAATTATTTTTTAATATTTTTTTTTACAATTTTTTTTTAAAAAAATGATTTTTTTAACTTGTCCCTTTATGGGACTTTCACTTTTTTTAACTTTTTATTGCAGTTACAATGCATTGCAATGCCTCAGCATTGCAATGCATTGTACCTATGATGAAAGCTGCTGTGACATGATCACAGCAGCTTCCCGTAGGTAGATGACCCGGAGGTTGTCATGACAACCCCCGGGTCATCAAGGCAGAGATCGGGCCCTGCAAACACATTGCAGGGCGCCGATCTGAGGCAGAGGGAGCTCCCAACCCTCTGCCTCCCCCCCTGAGCTCTGCGATCGCGCTGGATCGCAGCAGTCAGGGGATTAACAGCCAGGGGTGTGGGGGCTCCGCTCCTGGCTGTCAGTGCAGGAAGCTCGGCCACTGCAGCGCCGGCTCCTGCACTGATCGCGCTGGGGAAGCTGAAATTTCAGCTTCTCCTGCACGATCGCTGCTGTGTTTGGTCAGTCAGATTGACTGACCAATCACAGCGCTGTGGGTGCGGGGACCGACGGCAAAGGTCCCCGCACCGCTTGCCGTGCCTGTCAGCTGTCTATGACAGCTGTCGGCACTGATTTACCACTGCGTGTTTACACGCAGTGGTAGATCAAAGGCATGACGTGCACAGTCCGTCCTGGTGCCGGAACTGGCACCTTGCCATGACGGACTGTGCACGTCAGTGGACATTAAGGGTTTTAACACATACCACAATTCATCATGCTCCAATACGGCACAGAAAATAGGTATAGTACAATGAAAAATACTTCACTTCTTACATGACATGACTAATATCAATGTTAAAATCTACAATAGCTCAAAAATTGGACAGTATATTCCTCCATACAGTATTATGGCCACAACATAGTGCACCATACAGAATAATGAGCCCCATACATTGCTCCATACAGAATAATTTTTATCCCATATAATGTTCCATATGATGATCTCCCCATACTGCTCCAGTATGTGATAGTCCCCATATAATGTGCCATAAAGTATAGGACGGTCACCATACAGTACAGTGAGCCCCACATATTGCTCCAGACAGTATAATGTGTCGCATATAAAGCACCATACAGTATATGATGGGCCCCATATATTGATCCATCCGGAATTGGCTCCATATAATGATCCATTCAGAATAGGCCCCATATGTGCCTCATATGATGTTCCATACCCTATATGATGCCCCATAAATAATGAACCCCATATGATTCTCCAGTATATGATGGGCCCCATGGATGATGCTATAGTGTCTCATGAGTAGAGTTGAGCGATACTTTCCGATATCCAAAAGTATCGGAATCGGAATGGTATCGCCGATACCATTAAAATATCGGCGATACCCGATACCGATACCGGAAGTCCCATGTAAGTCTATGGGAACAAAATATCGCAACTAAAAAAACCTCTTTCTTTCCTTGTAAACACTAAATATACACACATAGAATACATTATATATATATATATATATATATATATATATATATTATGTCATTGTGACATATATATATACATATATGTATAGTTTATACACTTCTACATAGTAAAATATCCTCTGATTTAATTGCCGGGTAAAGCCGGCTTCTGTGAAAAGACAGAAGCACCCGACATGAAATGACACTTGGTGTACATAGAGTTAACCATGTCTTTTCATGTCGTTTGCTATCTGATTTGCACAAACAATTACATGAGTGGCTGTGTGCAAAATTTCACACCTGTAGGGGTTAATTAAAGGTGTAAATTCGTTGTAAAAAAAACGGACTTTTTTGCTACGAATTTACACCTTTAATTAACCCCTACAGGTGTGAAATTTTGCACACAGCCACTCATGTAATTGTTTGTGCAAATCAGATAGCAAACGACATGAAAAGACATGGATAACTCTATGTACACCAAGTGTCATTTCATGTCGGGTTCTGCATTTTCACAAAAGCCGGCAATTGAATTAGCGGCTATTATACTATGTAGAAGTGTATGAACTATAAATATATATATATATATATATATATATATATATATATATATATGTCACAAATTCATTGACATGTATATATATATATGAGGTGTAAAATTGCTGAAAAAAAATGTGTGGGCTCCCGCCCTATTTTCGCAACCAGACAGACAAAGCCAGTGAGTGGGGGCAGATAATAATAGCCCAGAGAGGGACCATTTTTTTGGCCCCCCCCGGCTACTTAACATCTGCCCCCAGACACCCCAGAAAGGGCAAATCTCTAATTAGATTTGCCCTTTCTGGCACTTTGCCCGTCTATTCCCATTGCCCTGTAGCGGTGGCGAATGGGTTAATAAGGGGTTAAAATGACCTTGCAATTGAAAGGTCACTTTAAGCCAGGTTAATAATTGAGAGCTGTCAATTAGACAACTATCAATTATTAATCCTATTGTATGAAAGAAAAATCAAACACACACACTTTAATAAAAAAGAAGTTTAATGAAATAATCACACATGTTTTTGACCATATTTTATTTACCTGCTAAAACCATTTCCTGTAATAAAAATAAAATAATAAAGCAAAATTATTCTTACCAATCCGATGCACAGTCAGGTCCCACGGTGTAATCCTTCAGAAAGGGTTAATGTTTACTGCAGGGACCGCAGCTAATGCTGCAGCCTCACAGTAAACCCCCAAATGAATGAGCTCCTCTCCTGGCTGACAGGAGAGGAAGTGGAAAGCTTAATTGATTGCTTTCCACTTTCACTTCAGGTCAGCCAGGGACACAATCAGTGACGTCAGAGGGAACTGGTTAACAAAAATAGGGGTTCCCTTCTAGAAAAAAATGGCGTGGGGTCCCCCCTATTTTTGTTAACCAGCCAGATGAAGCAGACCGCTGAGGCCTGGTTTTTCAGGCTGTTAAGGAGCCAAGATCCATGGACCTTGCCAGCCTGATAATACCAGGCCACAGCAGTCTGCATATCTTGGCTGATTAACAAAAATAGGGGATCCCCTCGAAAAAAATTGGCGTGGGGTCCCCCCTATTTTTGTTAACCTGCCAGATGAAGCAGACCGCTGAGGTCTGGTTTTTCAGGCTGGTAAGGATCCAATATCCATGGACCTTGCAAGCCTGATAATACCAGGCCACAGCAGTCTGCTTAGCTTGGCTGGTTAACAAAAATAGGGGATTCCCTCAAAAAAAAAACGGCGTAGGGGTCCCCCTATTTTTGTTAACCAGCCAAGTAAAATGCAGACTGCTGCGGCCTGGTATTAAAAGACTGTCAAGGCCCATGGATTTTGGCCCTCAACAGCCTGATAATACCAGGCTACAGCAGCCCCACATTTGGCGCATCAAAAGATGTGCCAATTGTGGCACTTTACCCGGCTCTTCCCACTTGCCCTGTAGCGGTGGCAAGCGGGGTAATAAGGGGTTAATGTCACCGTTGATTGCATGGTGACAATAAGCCCGGTTAATAATGGAGAGGCGTCAATAAGACACCGATCCATTATTAATCCCAAAGTTTTTAAATGTGTAAAAAAAAGACACAGCAAGAAAAAGTATTTTAATGAAATAAAAGAGACAACACAGTTTTCATTTCTTTTATTACTCTCTCATTCCTGCGACGCCATCGATCTCCTGTAAAAAAAGAAAAAAAACAAACCAACAGTATACCACCTGTCCAACGCAGTCCATAGTAACGAGTGTCCCACGACGATGCAGCTCTGCTACATCGCAATGACAGGCAGAGCCTGTCATCCCGGCGCAGCACAGCTGCTTACCAGCTTCCCCGGCGGTGACGTCATCGGACTGACTGCTTTACGGCCGGGATTACCCAGCAGTCACCGCGAGAAACTGCATGTGACCGCCGGGGAGAAGAGGATGACGGCCATGAAGCAGTCCGGGATGTGACCGCCGGAGATCTTCTGCCGGGTAAGTGCCGCTGACTCCTGACAGACCCGACCGACGGACACTGACAGTGACAGTGACATCCCGATTCCGGTATCCGATATGACGAAAATATCGGTACTCGGAATAGGAATTCCGATACAGCGAATATCGGCCGATACCCGATATTTGCAGTATCGTATCGCTCAACACTACTCATGAGCCAAAATAATGCTCCATATATAATGGGCCCCATTTATAATGCTCCATTGTATAATGGTCCCCGTAAATGCTGCTCCAGTGTCTGTTTTCCCCCTTTTAGAATGCTCCAGTATATGATGGGCCCCATGGATGATGCTCCAGTGTCTTATGGGTCAAAATCATGCTCCATATATAATGGGCCCCGTTATTAATGATCTATTGTATAATGGTCCCAGTAAATGCTGCTCCAGTGTCTGTTTTCCCCCTTTTAGAATGCTCCAGTATATGATGGGCCCCATGGATGATGCTCCAGTGTCTTATGGGCCAAAATCATGTTCCATATGTAATGGGCCACATTATTAATGATCCAGTGTATAATGGGTCCCGTAAATGCTGCTCCAGTGTCTGTTCTCCCCCTTTTAGAATGCTCCAGTATATGATGGGCCCCATGGATGCTGCTCCAGTGTCTGATCTGCCCCATTTAGAATGCTCAAGTATATGATGGGCCCCATGAATGATGCTCCAGTGTCTTATGGGTCAAAATCATGCTCAATATGTAATTGGCCCCATTATTATTGATCCATTGTATAATGGTCCCCGTAAATGCTGCTCCAGTGTCTGTTTTCCCCCTTTTAGAATGCTCCAGTATATGATGGGCCCCATGGATGTTGCTCCAGTGTCTGATCTGCCCCATTTAAAATGCTCCAGTATATGACAGGCCCCATGGATGATGCTTCAGTGTCTTATGGTCCAAAATCATGCTCCATATATAACCTGAATGTCATTGTCAGGAAACCTGGAAGACGTCACAGCGGTGGAGCATGGAGAGGTAAGTATTGCAAGTGCTGGGGCCCTAAGCAAGCAGGGGGGGGCGATTCGTGGGTGACCACACTGGCACAGGGCCCCTCATAGTACGCTGGTGTGTCTGACGGCGAGTGGGCCCTCCCACCGTCAGAGACACTTTTTTGTACTATGAGGTGCCCTGTGCCAGTGCCGTCGCCCAAGATTCGGCCCCCAAAACCTGCTCAGGGAACTGACACTTGAGCCAGGTGCTGACGCCGGCCCTGAGGGAGGGAATTTGCAGGTTTTGCAGTCCGTCCACGCTTGCAAGTGCATGTTCATTAAATGTCAAAGCATGAAACTGGTATTCAAATTTCTGATATTTTTCCCTCGGCTAAAAGTCCTTCCGCACTTCTTACAGATAGCCTTTGCCTCATCAATAGGATTTTGGTCAAAAAAGTGCCACACTGGACACTTCCTACTACGGTATAAATTTTCAGGGAACGCACGCTGTGCTAATTTGATCGTCTGGCCAAGCTGTCCTGTGTCACCATGTAAGGTGGTATAGTATGCGGAACGGGCACCTGAGTTTCATCAGGGTCAGATTCTGGCTCAGTAGACTGCGAGGGAAATGTAGTGCTCTGGGTGAATGTACCAGCACAATCATCTAGCAGTGGCTGTGCATCACTGCACTCCATCTCTGATTCATGTTGGACTGAGGAATTCAGGATTTGATTTGATAACCCAGGCATGGTATGTGAAAAGAGCTCCATGGAGTAATCTGAAGTGTGGGCTGCCGCATCCTTCACTTTTTTGTGGGGGTAAAGCACACAAGGAATGGTGTTGTTCCTGACCAGGAGCTTGCACTGACGACTCAGTGCTTGCATTTTTTGAAACTTCAGAAGAGGAGGCTATAAAGCTGGTGGCTGTTTCGGCAATGTAAGCTAAAACCTGTTCCTGATGCTCCAGCTTTAAAAGCAGTTTACCTACTCCCAGTAAAGGGAGCCTTCCACGCCTTCTTGAGCCAGACAATGACGCCGGCTCAACACCTTCTGCCTTAGGTGCCCTTTTGCTTATGGTATTTCCAGCAGATGCACCACCAACACCATCAGTACCAGCTGGCCCCCCATGCCCACGTCCGCAGCCTCTTCCACCATACTTCCTCATGTTTGTGAAAATTTACCCAAAATACCAGCAGATATATGTTTCTGTATCAGAAGCGTACAGCTGTATACAGTCTAGGGATAATTGTAAAGCCCCGTATATATTTCAGGAGGCAGACACTGATGCTCTCAGGCTCAGTATGGATTACACCAGAATATAAAAAGTAGAAAAAGGGTAATGTATCAGCAGATACCAACTGTTAGGGCTGGCGGAACGCTCAAAATAAATATAAATAATAAGTGCGTTCGCAGTCCAGGGTCCACCGTGCAGGCAGAGCCTGCTGCTAGTAGGATGGCGGTATGGCAAACTCTGTTACTTCACAGAGTCGCTAAGGTAGAAATGCAGAAATATGGACTGTGTCCTGTTAACTCCACAAGTATGCACAGACAACTGCTGTGCGGACAGCAGTCCGTAGTAACGCAATCAGCAACGCAATCAGACAATCTCCTCACCGGAGAAGCCTGCATACTAGGGGCTTATTTCAGCCCAGCCCTAAACACGTGCATACAATCTCCTCACCGGAGGTGCCGGTATTCTAGGGGCTTATTTCAGCCAATCCCTAACACATGCGTGCAAGATCACCCTGGCGCAAAGCACATAATGTGATTGATACTAGCACATGGAGGCACGACCATGCCACCCTTTTATAGTAGCAACTACAGGACCTGCCAGATAAGGACCAATAGGAAACTTGTTGTGAATGTGCTAGAGATGGTTTCTGAGCAGAGGCTCCCTCTGGTGGTTACAGACAGTACTGAACCTTCCAGCGAGGAATGGCAATCTGGGATCACTGACTGGACTGATATAAGGGAGGTTCCCTCCCATGATGGTTGCCGGTGATCAATTGTTCTTGTCTCAATTGTGGTTCCTGGTTCTTTTGGAAGTTTGCTGGAGTCTTGCCTGCGTCTGCTGCTTTCAGATAAGATATTTTTGCTTTTCTTTTTGTGCATGCTTTTTGCATAGTTTTCTGCACTTTTGGAGTTCAGCCGGGTACCCTCCTGGGGCCTGTGCTCCTCTCAGTTTATCTGTAGCCACTGTTATTTGTTCATTTGCTTTTTCCTGTTTTTTCAGTGGCTGCGACTTGGTTTTGTTACACCAGAGATCTGATTTAGGTGGTTGAGATCGTGTGATCTCAGGTGTTTTTGCAATCAGAAGTGTTGGTTTTTTTAGGGTTTTTTTGGATTGCAGTCAGAATTCTTTCCAGTACTTTTCTGTCTAGACAGATTGGGCCCCAGCGTTTGCTCATTCTATTTTTTGTCTGTGTCCATGCTTTCTTCTTGTCTAACCGCCATTACATGTTTGGGGGCTTCCTACTTTCTTTCTTTCTATTTAGCTTTCATCTTTCTGCCTTTAGGTGTAGTTATCTCTCAGGCTGTGACGAGGCGTCTAGGATCAACGTAGGAACACTCCACGGCTACCTCTAGTTGTGTGGTTAGTTCAGGTTACTGCAATCCAATAGGTTCCAGCCTCTCTGGTGTATTACCGTTTTTGCTATTTCTCCTCAGCTACCTAAACACAACAGTATCACCGGCCAGAAACTAAAATTATATGGTACTCACAGAAGTGAAAAATAGTGTGGAAAGAAAAAAGTTGTCAGAGTTGTCAGAGATTTTTTTTTTTTCTGTTTGTTGCATTTTTTTTCCCTTTTTCTCTCTGGGTGCTGAGGAGGATTTTTTTTCCCTCTCAATGGAGTTTGCACAATTGTCTGGCCGTGTGGAGCAGCTTGCCACTGAGGTTCAGAGTATTGCTACCTATCTTGCTAGGTTGCCGGTTGTGGAACCTAGGATCCCCATGCCAGATTTGTTTTTGGGGGATCGGGCTAAATTTCTGAATTTCAAAAATAACTGTAAGTTGATATTTTGCCTTAAAGCCTAAGTCCTCAGGGAACGCAGCACAGCAGGTTCAAATTGTCATTTCTCTCCTGCGCGGCGACCCTCAGGATTGGGCTTTTTCCCTGACACCTGGGGATCCTGTTTTGAATGATGTTGATGTATTTTTTCAGGCTCTGGGGTTGTTGTACGATGAACCTAATGTCACTGATCAAGCTGAAAAAACCTTGCTGGCATTGAGTCAGGGCTGTGAAGCCGCTGAACTATACTGTCAGAAATTTCGAAAGTGGGCAGTCCTGACTAAATGGAATGATAACGCTTTGGCAGCCCTTTTTCGGAAGGGTCTGTCAGAGAATGTAAAGGACGTTATGGTGGGATTTCCTGTTCCCTCTGGTCTCAATGATTCTATGTCTTTGGCTATTCAAATTGACAGACATTTGCGTGAGCGCAGAGGTATGCGTGAGATGGTGTTGCCTTGTGAGCCAGCTCCTGAGCCCATGCAGTGTGATGGAGTGACTTCTGGGGCACAGCGTCATGAGTTTCGAAAGCGCAATGGGTTATGTTTCTACTGTGGTGACGCCTCTCATGCTATTTCCGTCTTCCCTAAGCGGGGAAGACGTTTTGCGCGCTCAGTTGTCTTGGGTAGTGTTCAGACTAAATTTCTGTTGACTGTTACCCTGATTTGCTCCATTGCCACATTTTAGGCTCAGGCTTTCGTTGATTCAGGAGCAGCTGTTAACCTGATGGATTTTGACTTTGCCAAACGTTGTGGCTTTCCCATGATACCATTGCAGAAGTCTATTCCCCTACTGAGCATTGATTCTACCCCTTTGGCGGAGAATAAACCCCAATTTTCTACTCAGGTGATAATGAGGGTTGAACCAGTTCATCAGGAGAGTTGCAAATTTCTGTTGTTGCATAATCTGATGAAATTAGCAAAAAAGAAAAAGGGGGTATTAAGACTTAACATTTATTCCAAAAACGTTAAAATAGGACACACATAGTAAAAAACATCCTCTATTTATCGTATTGAGGATATATGATATATGTCAGAGAGAGTAATTAAATAATGGGGGACCAATGCAATGGAGTAGCAGCAAAAAAATAATTGTGTTCTGCACTGCTAGAACAAATGTATACAAAAACCAACTAGCACCGCTAGAATTGGCATTAATGCTGTCTACTATATCATGAGCAGCTATATTTAGACGCCATCAATAAGGAACGATCTCACCCGTTCAAAAGACGTCTTTCTGGAGGCCCATTCATGAATCATAGTCCCAAATATATGAAGCCTTGTCCCAACGCGTTTCTTCCATTAGGATTCATCAGGGGATATGGCAAGTATGGATAAACATTGCTTCAATGCATGTCTCTGAGAGAGATGCATTGAAGCAATGTTTATCCATACTTGCCATATCCCCTGATGAATCCTAATGGAAGAAACGCGTTGGGACAAGGCTTCATATATTTGGGACTATGATTCATGAATGGGCCTCCAGAAAGACGTCTTTTGAACGGGTGAGATCGTTCCTTATTGATGGCGTCTAAATATAGCTGCTCATGATATAGTAGACAGCATTAATGCCAATTCTAGCGGTGCTAGTTGGTTTTTGTATACATTGGTTCTAGCAGTGCAGAACACAATTATTTTTTTGCTGCTACTCCATTGCATTGGTCCCCCATTATTTAATTACTCTCTCTGACATATATCATATATCCTCAATACGATAAATAGAGGATGTTTTTTACTATGTGTGTCCTATTTTAACGTTTTTGGAATAAATGTTAAGTCTTAATACCCCCTTTTTCTTTTTTGCTAATTTCATTATAATTTAAAAAGGGTTTATTTTTCTACTTAATTGTGCTTCAACTATATATGTTGCATAATCTGCATGACATTATTGTACTAGGTTTCCCTTGGTTACAGATTCATAATCCTGTTTTGGATTGGAAATCTGTGTCTGTGACCAGTTGGGGCTGCCAATGTGTTAATGCTGACACTCCTGTTTTTTCTGCCTCTCCCCAGTCTCAGGATGTCCCTGACTTTTTGATTGATTTTTCTGATGTGTTTAGTGAAAGTAAGTCTGAGTCCTTACCCCTCACAGGAGCTATGATTGCGCTATTGAATTAGTGCCTGGTGGTAAATTTCCTTAGGGACGCCTTTTTAACTTATCTGTACCTGAACACGATGCTATGCGATCTTATAGCCAGGAGTCATTGGAGAAGGGTCATATCAGACCATCCTCTTCACCCTTGGGCGCCGTTTTTTTCTTTGTGGCCAAAAAGGATGGTTTATTGAGGCCGTGTATTGATTATCGCCTCCTGAATAAGATCACTGTGAAATATCAATATCCGTTACCCTTGATTTCTGACCTGTTTTCCAGAGTGAAAAGTGCTAGTTGGTTTACCAAGCTTGACCTCAGGGGGGCGTATAACCTTATTCGCATTAAGCGAGGGGATGAATGGAAGACGGCGTTTAATACCCCAGAGGAGCAGTTTGAGTACCTAGTGATGCCCTTTGGGCTCACTAATGCTCCTTCCGTCTTCCAATCCTTCATGAATGATATTTTCAGGGATTTTGTGGATAAATTTCTGATTGTTTATTTGGATGATATTTTGATTTTTTCCAATGACTGGGACTCTCATGTGAAACATGTTCGGACTGTGTTCCAGATTTTGAGAGAGAATGCACTGTATGTGAAGGGATCAAAGTGTCTTTTTGGCGTGCAGAAGGTCTCATTTCTGGGATTCATTTTGTCTCCATCTGTTATTGAAATGGACCCGGTCAAGGTTCAGGCCATCTGTGATTGGGTTCAACCTACTTCATTAAAGGATCTTCAGAGATTTTTGGGTTTTGCCAATTTTTATCGTAAATTTATTGGTAATTTCTCTGGTATTGTTAAACCATTGACTGATTTGAGCAAAAAGGGTTCTGATGTGGTGAATTGGCCTCCTGAGGCAGTTTCTGCATTTCAGGAACTTAAGCAGAAAATTCACTTCTGCTCCTGTTCTACGGCAGCCTGAGGTTTCTCTACCGTTTCAGGTGGAGGTTGATGCTTCTGAGATTGGGGCAGGTGCCGTTTTGTCCCAAAGGGATCCAGAGACCTCTAAGAGTAACCCTTGTGCCTTTTTCTCTCTAAAGTTTTCTCCAACTGAACGTAATTATGACGTGGGTAATCGGGAGTTATTGGCCATGAAGTGGGCCTTTGAAGAGTGGAGACATTGGCTGGAAGGAGCCAAACATCAGGTGGTGGTCCTTACGGACCATAAAAACCTGGTTTATCTCGAATCAGCCAAGCGACTTAATCCTAGACAGGCCAGGTGGGCCTTGTTTTTCACACGTTTTAATTTTGTGGTTTCTTTTCTTCCTGGCACTAAGAATGTTAAGGCGGATGCCCTCTCGAAGAGTTTCTTTGCGGATTCTCCTGAGTTATCTGATCCTGCTGTTATTTTGAAAGAGGGTGTAGTATTTTCCGCCATCTCGCCAAATTTGAGACTGGCTCTGGAAGGGTGTCAGGAGGATAAACCTGAGCGCTGCCCTATTGGGAAATTGTTTGTCCCAGACCAGTGGAAGAAGAGTGTGATGTCTGAGATTCATTGTTCCGCGTTGGCTGGTCATCCTGGGATTTTTGGTACCAGAGACTTGGTGAGTCGGTCCTTTTGGTGGCCTACTTTGTCTTGTGACGTCAGGGACTTTGTGCAGTCCTGTGGGACTTGCTCTCGTTCCAAGCCTTGCTCTCGCTCTAGTGGTTTGTTAATGCCATTACCTGTGCCCAAGAGGCCATGGACCCATATCTCTATGGATTTTATTTCCGACCTCCCTGTCTCTCAGAGAATGACCGTTATCTGGGTGATCTGTGATAGGTTTTCCAAGATGATACATCTTGTGCCATTACCTAAGTTACCTTCCTCCTCCGAGTTGGTGCCTTTGTTCCTTCAGCACGTGGTTCGGTTACATGGCATTCCGGAGAACATTGTGTCTGACAGAGGAGTCCAGTATGTTTCCAGATTTTGGAGGACATTTTGTTCTAAACTTGGCGTTCAGCTATCTTTCTCCTCTGCATTTCATCCTCAGACCAATGGACAAACCGAGAGAACAAACCAGACCTTGGAGACTTATTTGAGATGTTTTGTGTCTGCTGATCAAGATGACTGGGTCTCTTTTTTGCCTTTGGCTGAGTTTGCTCTTAATATTAGGGCTAGCTCTGCCACCTTGATGTCTCCATTCTTCTGCAATTCTGGGTTTCACCCTGATTTTCTTCAGGACAGGCGGGTGTTGACTCTGTTGTGGAGCGAAAGCAGCAGATTTGGGACCAGGTAGTGGAGTGGAGAGGTTGTCTCTCTCTCAAGAGAAGGCCCAGCGGTTTGCCAACCGGCATAGGACTGATGGTCCTCGGTTTAAAGTGGGGGACTTGGTTTGGTTGTCCTCAAGAAATATCCCTATGAGTGTTGCATCTCCTAAGTTTAAGCCTACGTTCATTGGACCTTATAAGATCATGGAGATTCTTAATACGGTTTCCTTCCGTTTGCTTCTTCCAGGGACATTTAAGATCCATAACGTGTTCCACAAGTCCTTATTGAAGAGGTTTGTCGAGCCAGTGGTTCCTATGGCTGTGCCTCCTGACCCTGTTTTGGTTGAGGGCAATCTGGAGTATGTGCTTGAGAAAATATTGGATTCTCATTTTTCTAGACGAAAACTCTAGTATTTGGTTGAGTGGAGAGGTTATGGTCAGGAGGACAATTCTTGGGTGTTTGCTTCGGACATCCATGCTAGGAGACTGATCCGTGCCTATCACCGATCTCATCCTGATTGACCTGGTTGCACAAGTGAGGGTTCTGTGACCCTCCTCAAGGGGGGGTACTGTTGTGAATGTGCTAGAGATGGTTTCTGAGCAGAGGCTCCCTCTGGTGGTTAAAGACAGTACTGAACCTTCCAGCGAGGAATGGCAATCTGGGATCACTGACTGGACTGATATAAAGGAGGTTCCCTCCCATGATGGTTGCGGTGATCAATTGTTCTTGTCTCAATTGTGGTTCCTGGTTCTTTTGGAAGTTTGCTGGAGTCTTGCCTGCGTCTGCTGCTTTCAGATAAGATATTTTTGCTTTTCTTTTTGTGCTTGCTTTTTGCATAGTTTTCTGCACTTTTGGAGTTCAGCCGGGTACCCTCCTGGGGCCTGTGCTCCTCTCAGTTTATCTGTAGCCACTGTTATTTGTTCATTTGCTTTTTCCTTTTTTTTTCAGTGGCTGTGGCTTGGTTTTGTTACACCAGAGATCTGATTTAGGTGGTTGAGATCGTGTGATCTCAGGTGTTTTTGCAATCAGAAGTGTTGGTATTTTTTAGGGTTTTTTTTGGATTGCAGTCAGAATTCTTTCCTGTACTTTTCTGTCTAGACAGATTGAGCCCCAGCGTTTGCTCATTCTATTTTCTGTCTGTGTCCATGCTTTCTTCTTGTCTAACCTCCATTTCCTGTTTGGGGGCTTCCTATTTTCTTTGGGGATCTGCTCCGGGGCAGATAGCTTTCATCTTTCTGCTTTTAGGTCTAGTTATCTCTCAGGCTGTGACGAGGCGTCTAGGATCAACGTAGGAACGCTCCATTGCTTCCTCTAGTTGTGTGGTTAGTTCAGGTTACTGCAATCCAATAGGTTCCAGCCTCTCTGGTGTATTACCGTTTTTGCTATTTCTCCTCAGCTACCTAAACACAACAGATACTGCTCCAGAACACAAGTGGTTTCAGGACCTTCCTGGCGGACCAATAGGAGCTGCTGCAGTACCTGAACATGTGACTCCTGATCTCCAATGAGAAATCTTACTCTGGGTATGCTCAGAAGGGGAAAGCAAGGACTTTGTCCTAAAGACATCTGCTCGCCGCTAACCAGAACTGGCTACAATAGCAGAGCCTGAGGAGCAACAGTAATCCTCTGCACAATGTTAGACTGAGCGAGACGCTGGGACCGACGTCTAAGCTGAGCAGAGTCCACTGCGGCCGGAGACTGATGGGAGACCGCAGCAGGGACGGCTCGAGATTCCCCTTGTGCAGAAGCGGGAACTCGACCCCTAACACCAACTATATAAAGTAGACTGAATATATTCTAAATCTCCGTATATATTTCAGGAGGCAGACACTGACGCTCACAGGCTCAGTATGGATTACACAATAATATAAAAAGATGAAAAAGGTGTACTGTATCACCAGATACAAGGTATATATATAGTATAGTGAAAATATTCTAAATCTCCTTATATATTTCAGGATGCAGACACTGACGCTCACAGGCTCAGTATGGATTACACAAGAATATAATAAGAAGGAAAAGGGTTACTGTATCAGCAGATACCAGGTATATATAGTCTAGGGAAAATATTGGAAATCGCCGTGTATATTTCAGTAGTCAGGCAATGACGCTCACAGGCTCAGTATGGAGTACACAAAGAATATAAAAAGATCCGCAAGAAATAATCACACATGTGTGCGAATGTTCCAGGTGTCAATGATGCATCTACAGTTGGGGGGAGGACGACTTTCTGCCAAAAAGTGCACTGTATCCCAAGCGTACAGATGTATACAGTCTAGGGGTAATTGTAAATCTCCGTATTTATTTCCGGACGCTCACAGGCTCTGTATGGGTTAGAATAGAATATAAAAAGTAGAAAAAGGGTAATGTATTAGAAGCGTCCAGCTGTATACAGTGTTTGGAAAATTGTAAATCTCCGTATATATTTTGCCAGAGTCAGACACTGGCTCTCACAGGCTGAGTATTGATCACACCAGAATTTAAAAAATAGAAAAAGGGTAATATATTAGAAGCGGACAGCTGTATACAGGGTTGGGGAAATTGTAAATCTCTGTATATTTAGCCAGAGTCAGACACTGGCTCTCACAGGCTGTGTTTTGATCACACCAGAATATAAAAAGTAGAAAAAGGGTAATGTATTAGAAGCGGACAGCTGTATACAGGGTTGGGGAAATTGTAAATCTCCATATATTTTGCCAGAGTCAGACACTGGCTCTCACAGGCTCAGTATTGATCACACCAGAATATAAAAACTAGAAAAAGGGTAATGTATTAGAAGCGGACAGCTGTATACAGGGTTGGGGAAATTGTAAATCTCCATATATTTTGCCAGAGTCAGACACTGGCTCTCACAGGCTCAGTATTGATCACACCAGAATATAAAAAGTAGAAAAAGGGTAATGTATTAGAAGCGGACAGCTGCATACAGGGTTGGGGAAATTGAAAATCTCCGTATATTTAGCCAGTGTCAGACACTGGCTCTCACAGGCTCAGTATTGATCACACCAGAATGTAAAAAGTAGAAAAAGGGTAATGTATTACAAACGTCTAGCTGTATACATGGTTGGGGAAATTGAAAATCTCCATATATTTTGCCAGAGTCAGACACTGGCTCTCACAGGCTCAGTATTGATCACACAAGAATATAAAAAGTAGAAAAAGGGTAATGTATTAGAAGCGGACAGCTGTATACAGGGTTGGGAAAATTGTAAATCTCCGTATATTTTGCCAGAGTCAGACACTGGCTCTCACAGGCTCAGTATGGATCACACCAGAATATAAAAAGTAGGGGTGTGGAGGAGGGTGGGGGACAGCCCAGATAGGAAGGTGGCTTATGTTGAGGTGTATAATGGACTTAAATCAGCTGCAAATGGAGGAATTGGAGAAGTCCGAGGAAGAGGAGGACAAAGCGAGCCATTTTGCTGGCAACCTATGTGCCATCAGGGGAAGGTGGTACAAAATCCTTTGCAACCCATGCATGGTTCATTTTTATGAAGGTTAGATCATCAACATTTTGCGTCGACAGACTGGTCCCTCTTTCTATCAGGATTGATCCAGCAGCACTGAAGACTCTTTCTGATAGCACACTACCAGCAGGGCAAGCGAGCTCCTGTAAGGCATATTGTGACAATTCATCCCAGGTGTCCAGTTTACAGACCCAGTAGTCAAAGAGGAATGACCTGTGAGGGAGAACATCGATAGGGGAGGAGAAGTAATTTTTAACCATAGTTGACAACTGTCTCCTGTCTGTTGCTATAGATTCACTATTACCTGGCGTGTGAGCTGTCCTGGTGAAATCAGTCCACAACATGGACATGAAACCCCTGTCTCCAGCGCACTTCAGCTGTGTGCACCACGAACATCTCTTCCATTTGGCCCAGTATGGCTCGTGGTAGAACCTGCACCGCTGCTGTTTGCTGGGAATGCCTCTAACAAACGGTTTACCAGAGTTGCTTGTTTGTTCACCAATATTAGCTCTAGGTTCTCCTGTGGCATGATGTTCTGTAATTTGCCTTTATAGAGTGGATAGAGGATGCTGGCCAACCAGTACTCGTCATCCTTAATAATTTTGGCAACGCGGGGGTCCCTTTTTAGGATCCGCAAGGCATAATCACACATGTGGGCCAATGTTCCAGCTGTCAGTGATGCACTGCAAGTGGTGGGTGGAGGAGCACTTTCTGCCAAAGCCACATCCCTCCAGTCACGCACAAACCCTGGACCTGAACTTGGCAAGCCAACATTTTCTCTTGCTCCCTCAGAAGTATCCTCCTCCCCAAAATAATCATCTTCCTCATCCTCCTCCTCCTCTTCCTCTTCTTCCTCCACCTCGTCCAGGACAGTTCCCTGAGCAGACAATGGCTGACTATCATCAAGGCTTCCCTCTTCCTCCTCCGCTGCAGATGCCTGATCCTTAATGTGCGTCAAAGTTTGCATGAGCAGAAGCATAAGTGGGATGCTCATGCTTATGATGGCATCATCGGCGCTTACCAGCCATGTGCATTCCTCAAAACACTGAAGGACTTTCCAGAGATCTTTCAGATTTGACCACTGCACACCCAACAACTCCATGTCTGCCCTCAAACTGCCTGCCTGTGTATTCTCCCATAAATGCATTACAGCCTGCCTCTGTTCGCACAGCCTCTCAACCATGTGCATGGTGGAGTTCCACCTTGTTGCAACGTCTATAATTAGGAGGTGCTTGGGGAGGTGGAGCGATCGCTGCAGCCTCTGCATACTACTGGAGTCTACGGGCGAGCGACGGATGTGCGAGCACCGTCTTTGCACGTTATGGAGCAGGGCTGTTAACTCCGGATAATTATTTAAGAAGCACTGCACCACCAGATTCAAGGTGTGAGCCAGGCAAAGTATGTGTCTGAGTTTTGCCAGGGCTATGGCCGCCACAAAATTACGGCCGTTATCACTGACTACCTTGCCAGGCTCAAGATGTATACTGCCCGGCCATAACTCAGTTTCTCGCTGCAAGTGCCTCAGTGGTGTGTCTGTTGTCGCCCAAAGACATCATTTTTAAAACAGCCTGCTGACGCTTACCACTAGCTGTTCGATAGTGGGACATCTGGCAGTTGTGGATGAAGTGCTCGTGCGACTGCGCTCTGTTGATGAGCTTTCGCTTCTGGAGGAGGAGGAGGAGGATCAAAAGCCTACAGCCAACTGTTGCCTATACTGTGGGCTAGGCAGCACTGTTCCACTGCCGCTGTCCCCTGTGGACCTGCATCCACCACATTAACCCAGTGCTCAGTGATGGACACTTAATGGCCCTGGCCATGCCTACTGGCTCATGCATCTGTTGTGAGGTGCAGCTCTCCACTCACTGATTGTTTGAGTGCATGGACAATGCGGTCTTTCACATGCAGGTGGACGGCAGGGATGGCTTTTCTAGAAAAGAAGTGCTCACTGGGTAGGTCATAGCGTGGGGCAGCGTAGGCCATGAGCTCTCGAAACGCTGTGCTTTCAACCAAACGGAAGGGCATCATCTCTAATGAGATCAGTTTGGCAATGTAGGCTTTCAAAGCCAGTGAACGCGGATGAGAGGATGAATAATTTCTTGTCCTACTCAGATTCTCTGCTAGGGTGAGCTGGACTTGAGAGCTCCATATGGTGGAACTATCTGTGGACATGATGGACTGAGAGGGGGTTGGTGATGGTGATGATAGTGGTGGTGGTGGTGGTGATGATGGCCTAGATGCAGTCTTTCATTGCAAAAACATTGTGATTACCTGACTGCTTTGGCCTTGCGACGACACCTCAACATTTCTTGCTGGTGGTGTGCCAACCGGTGGGTTTACATTGGGGGAAGCGATGGAGCGTTGCTGGCTACCTTCAGCCGGAGCAGGTGCAAATGTGCTACCTGAGGCTTTGTAGTCTGCCAACGCTTGCAAGTGCAGGTTCATTAAATGTCTAAGCATGCAACTGATATTCAAATTTCTGAGATTTTTCCCTCGGCTAAAGGTCCTTCCACACTTCTTACAGATAACCTTTGCCTCATCAATAGGATTTTGGTCAAAAAAGTGCCACACTGGACTCTTCCTACTATGGTATAAATTTTCAGGGCTTGCACGCTGTGCTAATTTGACCTTCTGGCGAAGCTGTCCTGGAACTCCTTTTGTTTTTTTAACACCTTTTTGGACTGCTACGGGCATGCCAGATAACCCCAGCTGCGATGTCGATACCTGCTTCGGATCCTCCTCCTCTTCTGAGCTATTGCCAGCGGTGCCCTCTTCCCCCACTGGATGCCAATCAGGGTCAACAACTGGGTCATCCATCACCTCCTCTTCAATTTCATCTGCACCTTCCTATGTGTCACCGTGTAAGGTGGTATAGTATGCAGGAAGGGGCACCTGAGTTTCATCAGGGTCACATTCTGGCTCAGTAGACTGCGAGGGCAATGTAGTGTTCTGGTTGAATGTACCAGCACAATCATATAGCAGTGGCTGTGCATTAGTGCACTCCATGTCAGATTCATGTTGGACTGGGGAATTCAGGAATTGACTTGATAACCCAGGCATGGTATGTGAAAGGAGCTCCATGGAGTAATCTGAAGTGTGGCCTGCCGCATCATTCACTTTTGGTGGGGGTGAAGGACACAAGTAAAAGGGTTATTCGTGACCAGAAGCCTGCAGTGACGACTCAGTGCTTGGAGTTTTTGAAACTTCAGAAGAGGAGGTGATAGAGCAGGAGGCTGTTTCGGCAATGTAAGCCAAAACCTGTTCCTGATACTCCGGCTATAAAAGCGGTTTACGTAGTCCCAGAAAAGGTAGCCTTCCAGGCCTCCTGGAGCCAGACAATGATGCAGGCTCAACACCTCCTGCCTTAGGTGCCATTGTGCTTTTAGCACTACCAGCAGATGCACCACCACCACCACCATCAGTACCAGGTGGCCCCCCATGGCCACTTCCTCTGCCTCTTCCACCATGCTTCCTCATGTTTGTGAAAATGTACCCAAAATACCAGCAGCTATATGGTACTGCATCAGAAGCGTACAGCTGTATACGGTGAGGGTGAAAAATTTTAATCTCCGTATATATTTGCGGAGAAACATACACAGACTATCACAGGCTCAGGATGGATTACACCAGAATATAAAAAGCAAAAAAGTGCACTGTATCAGAAGCGTACAGCCGTATACAGTGCTGGGGTAATTTTAAATCTCTGTATATATTTAATAATAATAATAATAATCTTTATTTTTATATAGCGCTAACATATTCCGCAGCGCTTTACATTTTACCCAGTTTCAGGAGTAACACATACGGTCACAGGCTCAGTATGGATAACACCAGAATATGAAAAGCAGAAAAAGTGTACTGTATCAGTAGCGTACAGCTGTATACAGTGTTGGGGTAATTTTAAATCTCTGTATATATTTCAGGAGTAACACACATGGTCACAGGCTCAGTATGGATTACACCAGAATATGAAAAGCAGAAAAAGTGTACTGTATCAGTAGCGTACAGCTGTATACAGTGTTGGGGTCATTTTAAATCTCTGTATATATTTAAGGAGTAACACACATGCTCACAGGCTCAGTATGAATTACATCAGAATATGAAAAGCAGAAAAAGTGTACTGTATCAGTAGCGTACAGCTGTATACAGTGTTGGGGTAATTTTAAATCTCTGTATATATTTCATGAGTAATACACACGGTCACAGGCTCAGTATGGATTACACCAGAATATGAAAAGAAGAAAAAGTGTACTGTATCAGTAGCGTACATCTGTATACAGTGTTGGGGTAATTTTAAATCTCCGTATATAATTATGGAGTAACACACACGCTCACAGGCTCAGTATGAATTACATCAGAATATGAAAAGCATAAAAAGTGTACTGTATCAGTAACGTACAGCTGTATACAGTGTTGGGGTAATTTTAAATCTCCGTATATATTTCAGGAGTAACACACATTGTCACAGGCTGTCACGGGTGTGTCGCCACGAAGATCGTCACGATTACACAGCCTGACTTCTCGCAGCTGAGTTTTTGGTGCTTTGTGTTTTTCGGCAGTGAGGGAGTTAATTCTCTCTCTCTGTGCTAGATGAGGCCCAGCCTCCCTCAGCTGCAGTCAATGCTGCAGAAGTGGGACTCCTTCAAATACCTGCCTGTCTGTTAGGGAAGTTGTCGGTGAAAGCATTCCTTGCAGACAAACAGAGCGGCTTGTAGTATTTTGGAGTTTGGAGTGAAGTGTACTTTGTGTGGTTTTTTCCCTTCCTCGCTTTATTATTTATCTCCTTACCCGTTGGTGTTCCCTCTGTTGTTGTGGTGCGAGTTTTTGTATGCAAGGTGGTTCTTTGGTTTTCCCCTTGTACTGTCTCGTTCGTCTAGTACTGTATGTTGGCTTATATTATCCTGTCCCCTGTTGTTGTGATCGGGGTCCTTCTCAGGACTAGATTACTGAGGTTCAGGGATCCTCAGGAGATAGGGGTTACGCTGGACCTCTGTACCTTTAACAGTACCTCAGGTAGAGGGATTAGTTAGGGCCCCAGCTTAGGGTCAGCTTAGGCCCCTGACCTCCTGTACGCAGAGACTGCGTGACATTTTCACCGACCGACAAAAGATTCTCTCCAGCTACCATGGATCCAGTAGCCAGTCTTGCTCGGCAGTTGCAGAGTTTGTCCTTGGAGCTGGCGGACGTTAAGTCCAAGGTTTTGTATCCCCCGGAGCAAGCCGGACCAGAACCTAAAGTAGCTCTCCCTGACAGGTTCACTGGGGGGCGGGACAAGTTTTTTGTTTTCCTTGAGGCATGTAAATTGTACTTTCGGCTGCGGCCTCGGTCATCGGGGAGTGAAGAACAAAGGGTGGGAATTATCATCTCGCTCCTACAAGGGGACCCACAATCATGGGCGTTCTCTCTTCCCCCGGGTTCCCCGGCTCTCCAGTCAGTGGATAGGTTTTTTGTTGCTCTGGGTCTCGTATATAATGACCCGGATCGGATCTCCCTTGCTGAATCAAAGTTACGTAGGATCCAGCAGGGAGATCGCCCGGCGGAGGAATTCTGTTCGGAGTTCCGTAGGTGGGCCACGGACACCCAGTGGAATGACCCGGCTCTTAGGAGCCAGTTTTGTCAAGGTTTATCTGACAAATTAAAGGATGTGTTGGAACAGTATGACCCTCCCGCGTCACTGGAAGCCGCTATGGCCCTTGCTATTCGCATTGACAGACGGCTTCGGGAGAGGTGTGGGGTAACTCCGCCCCCTGTGATGACTCAAGGGTCCCTTATATGGAGATTCCCCTGGTCAGTCCAGAGGAGCCTATGCAATTAGGAGGGACATCATTTCGGGGGAGGGGACCGGCGGTGCGCCACAAGACAGGAAGGTGTTTCTTCTGCGGGAGAGAGGGACATTTTATTGGGGGGTGTCCATCCCGTCCTTTGCAGAATAAAGGGTCGTCGGAAAACTATTGATCCCAGGTTGTGTGGTGGACGGCAATCTGGGAGTAGGTATTTCGTCCCTAGGTTCGTCTCAGTTTCTCGTACCGGCGGAGGTGGTGGTGGGTACGAGAACTGAGAGGATATCTGTTCTTCTGGATAGTGGGGCCGGGGCTAATCTGGTGGACGCTCAGTTTGCCTGGGTTCAAGGTATGCGATTGAGTGTGTTGCCTAAACCCATCCCCATATTCTCGATCGACGCCAGGCCTCTCGGTCAGGGAAGTTTTTTGCAACCTGTGCATAACGTAAAACTTCAAGTGTGAACGATCGGGTATGGTTGTCTACCAGGAATATAAAACTTAAGGTTCCCTCCTGGAAACTGGGTCCCAGGTTCATTGGGCCGTACAGGATCAGTTCTATAATTAATCCGGTGGCATTTCGTCTTGACCTCCCCCTACGTTTAAAATTCACAACGTGTTCCACATATCGTTGCTTAAGAGGTATGTGGCGCCGGTGATACCGTCACCTTTACCTCCTCCTCCAGTGGTGGTCAATGGTAACTTGGAGTTTCTGGTATCAAAAGTCATTGATTCACGCTTTAATCGCCGGTCCCTTCAGTACCTGGTTCGTTGGAAGGGGTATGGTCCTGAGGAGAGGATGTGGGTTCCTGCGTCGGATATTAACGCAGACCGATTTATTCGGGCCTTCCACACGACTCACCCGGATAAACCTGGCCCTGAGGGTCCGGAGGCCCCTCGTAGAAGGGGGGGTACTGTCACGAGTGTGTCGCCACGAAGATCGTCACGATTACACAGCCTGACTTCTCGCAGCTGAGTTTTTGTTGCTTTGTGTTTTTTGGCAGAGAGGGAGTTAATTCTCTCTCTCTGTGCTAGATGAGGCCCAGCCTCCCCCAGCTGCAGTCAATGCTGCAGAAGTGGGACTCCTTCAAATACCTGCCAGTCTGTTAGGGAAGTTGTCGGTGAAAGCATTCCTTGCAGACAAACAGAGCGGCTTGTGGTATTTTGGAGTTTGGAGTGAAGTGTACTTTGTGTGTTTTTTTTCCCTTCCTCGCTTTATTATTTATCTCCTTACCCGTTGGTAGAGTTGAGCGATACTTTCCGATACCAATAAGTATCGGATCGGAATTGGTATCGCCGATACCCAAAAAGTATCGGCGATACCCGATACCGGAAATCCAATGTAAGTCTATGGGAACAAAATATCGGAATTAAAAAAAACCCATTCTTGCCTTGTTGGTTAATTGTACATGAAGGAAAACAACAAAGAGTAATGTAGAATGTATTGGGGGAGGTTGAGGAGACATTAAAGGCATAGATGTTTAACCCAATCAAATGGAATAGCATTAATATTTTTTTTTTTAAAGATGTTTGGATTGACGAAGAAATTGACAATGTTGTTAACCTTTTTTCTATTTTGGCAAATATGTATGTTTCACAACTTCCATGCTCTTCACCTTTTTAACTTTTGCCACACTTTCTCCTTCATAATCTTCAGCAGCATCATCTTTTTCATCCAATTATTCTTCATTTTCACCTTCTTTATCTTATTCTTAAACTTCTTGCTATTCATCTTTTTGTTAACATTACTCATATTGTTCTTACTAAACTATTATTCTTCTTCATATTCTACTTCATCTTCATCTTCTTCATCATATTCTTATTTGTGACAGAGATTCCTGTACTTGTAATCTGTAAAAGTATGAATTTTTCTTCCTTCCGTTCTTGCTGTCACAAAAGATTTAAATTACAACAGTATTTGTCCGTGTTCAGTTTAGCCTGCAGCAGCAGGCATTTTCCAGGGGCACCACGAGGAGGAACGGACTCACCCCCATACACTGCTTAGTCTTCTTCTGCTTATAATTTAGAGCATATATTTTGCTCTTAATTTTGGTCTTATACTTCATGTTCTTCTGCTTTTTGATCTTCTGCTTATTGTTCTTCTGTCTCTTGTTCTGATCTTGTAGTTTGTCTTAACCTTCTTTTGTCCTGTTGGTGATCTTCTTCTGGGTAATCTTTTATTTCTTCTTTGTGATGGTGTTCAGGCTGGTTGGCTTGATGCTCGTCGTCCTTGTGGTCGTCGTCTTCTTCGGGGTGGTCATCAGGGTCATCGTCTTCATTGTTGGAGATCCAGAGTGATTACCCAAAAAAAACATTTAAAAAATCTTAAATTTGGAAATGTAGCTGAAGGTACAAGAAGGCTGACTAACTTCCGAGAACCAGCAGAAGTTACTGGAACCCGGACGGGTATCAGATGGTACAAGAGACAATGGAAGTAATGAGGACCAGCTGACTGTGCTGGAACCCGGAGGGGCAGCAGAAGGAAAAGAGCCAATGGCACAACCGAGGACCAGCTGACGTTACTGGGACACGGTTACTAAGCAGGAGGTACCTGTGCTCCAAAGCACTACCAAGGACCAGCAGACGTTGCTGGAACTCAGATACCGAGATGGAGGCACCTAGGCCAAAGGCACTGCGGAGAACCAGCAGAGGGTACTGGAACCCGGACGGGTACCATAAGGCACCCATGAAAATGTAAGTTGACAGGCCGCAAGCCGTCCGCAGTTACCGAATCACACAGTCCTACAGTGGGTGCTTGTCCTATTGTCACAACGGAAACAGCCTTTATTTACATATCCCACAGCACACATAGGAATCACCTAAACTGCAGGCACCATAGAGTCGGCTAACCCGAATGCAACACGACAGGACAACTTATTGGAGGCTAATTGACGTTGACACTGCCAGGAAACAGCTGTCGTGCTGTAACCTGGCTGGGCAGGAGTCAGTACCCGTGCCAATTACTTCCGAGCAACAATTGGAGTTGTTGGAGCCCAGGGATGAG
This sequence comes from Oophaga sylvatica, assembly GCA_033576555.1. Classification (NCBI taxonomy): domain Eukaryota; kingdom Metazoa; phylum Chordata; class Amphibia; order Anura; family Dendrobatidae; genus Oophaga; species Oophaga sylvatica. Next base: position 12,387 of record JARQOD010002877.1, on the reverse strand, counting down.
AAGAGAAGAGGGTGGAGGCAGCAGGACTTTTTGCCGTACACACAGCAGGGGAATAGCTGACATTAGTGAACCCCAGTAACACAGGAGCAAGTGTTGACTGTGCTAACAGCACTTCATGGCAATAACTGACGTTGTTGGAGCCCAGGGATGAGAAGAGAAGAGGGTGGAGGCAGCAGGACTTTTTGCCGTACACACAGCAGGGGAACAGCTGACATTACTGAACCCCAGTAACACAGGAGCAACTGTTGACTGTGCTAACAGCACTTCATGGCAACAACTGGCGTTGTTGGAGCCCAGGGATGAGAAGAGAAGAGGGAGGAGGCAGCAGGACTTTTTGCCGTACACACAGCAGGGGAACAGCTGACATTACTGAACCCAGTAACACAGGAGCAAGTGTTGACTGTGCTAACAGCACTTCATGGCAACAACTGGCGTTGTTGGAGCCCATGGATGAGAAGAGGGTGGAGGCAGCAGGACTTTTTGCCATACACACAGCAGGGGAACAGCTGGCGTTACTAAACCCCACTAACACTATAACTTGTGTATTGGTCTGTGGACACGACACTTCTGAGCAGCAACTGGCAGTGTTGTAGCCCAGGGAGTAGAGTTCAGGTGGTAGAAAGTGTGATACACCAAAGGGGATCTTGCTGGATGGGAGATATATTTCTTCTAGCAGACTGAAGTTTGGTCAGGATTTTCCATGATCACAAGGACCTGTGATGAGGTCATAGTCACGTGATCAGGTCAGCTGATGTGTACCTCACCTGAGGGTGTGGACTAGGCCTATTTAACAAGAAGCTGTGGGAGTATGAGGGGGGAAGGAAGGAAGGAGTTTGGCTGGAGACAGGCTGGAAGAGTGTTTTGTTACAGTGTGTCAGTGTGCACCAGGAAGCGAGTACCAGACCACCCGGAATGGCACCTGGCGGTCTCTGTTGACCTGCATCCGCTTAGTTAAGCCCGTCCCAAGCAAGGGTGAGTCTGGGACCAGTGGTTCTCCAAACTGGAGTGATTTATGTTCTGTTTTGATTTTGTTATCTGGACTTTTGTTGAACCCGTCATTAAAACCACTGAACTTTGAACTGAGCGCCTGTGTGTTTACCTCATTACTGCGGCCCGGCCCCTGCCTACCAGAGCGGATCCCTACAATTGGTGGCTTGAAAGCGGGCACATGCAGTGAGGTCAGGCTGTGGTATTGTTTGTTTTTTTTTTCCTCTGCATGACAGTCGATGTCCTGGGTGAAAAAGTAACGCAAAACCCGGTGGAGAACTGTCCGGAGATGGAGAGCACAGTAAAGATGCTGGTGGAGGCCATGCGACAGCAGCAGCAGGCTATGCAGCAGCAACAGCAGGCTACACAGCAGCAACAGCAGGCTATGCAGCAGCAACAGGGAACCAATAGTCTACTGATGCAGCACATCGCAGCGCCGCAGACAGCAGGAGCTGCCCGGGGATGCCAGGATGTCCGGAAAGCGGTGTGTACAGCGATCCCAAAGATGGAGCAATCAGATGACGTCGAGGTATACCTGGAGATGTTTGAAGGCGTGGCTAAGAGGGAGAGACTGCCCCGTGACCAGTGGGCCGAGATCGTGGCTCCGTTTTTGGCTCCAGGACCCACGAAAGCCTATAGGGACCTACCCCCCGAGCATCAGACGGACTATGAGATCGTCAAGGGTGAGATACTCGCACGTCTTGGGGTAAATGTGTTAGTCCGGGCCCAGCGGGTACACCAGTGGAAGTTTTCCACTTCCGAGACAGCTCGGTCCCAGTATTATGACTTGATACACCTGATGGAAAAGTGGTTGCAGCCGGAGGTGTTGTCACCCCGTGCTATGCTGGATCGTATAGTGACTGATAAATTCTGTAGGACTTTGCCCCACACCCTGCAAACCTGGGTTGGACAGGCAGCCCCTACTGATGGTCTCCAAATGGTAGACCTCATTGAAAGATATGGGGCTACCAAGGAGATACAGGGAGAGACTACCCGGAAGGTAATGAGTAAATTCCCCAAACCTTCACCTGCCGTTCGGCGAGCAGAGACTCAGAAGGCCGCCCAAGACACGTCTGGGGACGAAAGAGGCCCCATAATCTGTTGGCGGTGCCAAGAACGAGGACATGTGAGAGCTGATTGCCCCCACCTGACTGAGCCCATGGACACAAACTATGGGTACTATCAGTCTCACTATGCCGAACACATGTGTGCAGTGGGCAAACCAGAGGGACCCAGTATGAACCATTTGTGTAAAGTGGAGGTGGAGGGTAACCCTGCTGTGGCTCTTCTGGACTCAGGGAGTCTCGTAACCCAGCCACGTCCAAATCAGCGAGTATACTGGTCGGAAAATGGGTGTATTGTGTATACATGGGGACCTAAAACATTATCCTACCGCCCTGGTGATGATCAACACGCCAGCGGGGAGGAGGTGCCACGAGGTGGGGGTGGTGGTTAATTTGCATTATGAGGTAATAATGGGGAGAGATTTTCCATTATTTTCTGTGCTTTGGCCTGTAATTACCCCTCCCACGGAACAGTCGTCGGCACCAGTGGCAACCAGGTTGCATTCTCCAGAAATCGGGCATGAACCTGGTGGCCCAGAGGAAGATGTGCTGGCGGTAGGAGTACCTTTGCCTTCGGTGGAGGAGGAAAACCCCTCTCCTATACAAGTGTTAGCTGGGGAGATGGAATATTTGCCACCGGGACCGGAATTGTCAGACTTTATTGTGACAGGTGACAATTTTGGTACGGCGCAAATCCGGGACCCTACGTTGGCTCGAGCTCGGGAAAATGTACTGGTTGTCAATGGGGAACCCCAACAACCCGGGGCAGCTACAGTATTTCCCCGATTCGAGCTGAACCAAGATTTGCTGTATCGGGTTGAAAAAGTACGTGGGGACATTGTCGAGCAGTTTCTGGTACCCCAGTCGTATCGTAAGTTGGTAATGGACCTAGCGCATGCGCATGTACTGGGGGGACATCTGGGTCAAAAGAAAACCCTAGACCGAATTCTACAACGGTTTTACTGGCTAGGGGTCTATGAAGAAGTTAAACGGTATTGTAACTCTTGTCCCGTGTGTCAGGTAACCAGTCCGCAGCCTCATTTTCGGAGTCCCTTAGTACCATTACCAATTATAGAGGTCCCGTTTTAGAGGATAGCCATGGATCTGGTGGGGCCTGTTAATTAATCAGCGAGGGGTCACCAACATATCCTCGTAGTTTTATATTACGCTACCAGGTATCCTGAGGCTATTCCCCTGCGCCACACCTCTGCCAAACTTATCGCAAAAGAACTCATGGGTATGTTCTCTCGGGTGGGAATCCCTCAAGAAATTTTAACAGACCAGGGGACCCCCTTTATGTCAAAAATCATGAAGGAACTCTGCCACTTGTTGAGTGTTAAACAGTTGCGCACATCGGTCTATCATCCTCAAACAGACGGGTTGGTAGAAAGGTTCAATAAGACCCTGAAGAATATGTTGAAAAAAGCTGTCTCTAAAGATGGTAAGGACTGGGATCTCTTGTTGCCATACCTGATGTTTGCAGTGCTGGAGGTGCCCCAGGCATCTACGGGGTTCTCGCCCTTCGAACTATTATATGACAGACATCCCCGTGGCTTACTCGATATAGCTAAAGAGACCTGGGAAAACCAAACTACTCCCCACAAAAGTGTGATAGAACATGTGGCCTAAATGCAAGAGAGAATGGAGACAGTCCTACCATTAGTCCGAGAACATATGGAAGCAGCACAAAGGTCACAGAGGCAGGTCTATAACCGGGAGGCACGGGTAAGGTCCTTTAACCCTGGGGATCGGGTGTTGGTACTTGTGCCTACAGTGGATAGTAAGTTCCTTGCAAGGTGGCAGGGACCCTACGAGATTATGGAGAAGGTGGGTCCCGTAAACTATAAAGTACACCAACCAGGGCGAAGAAAGCCAGAACAGGTATACCATGTGAATCTGCTCAAACCATGGAAAGACAGAGACCCTCTTGGTGAGGATTGTCCACGGCCTGCATTTCCAGTAGAGAGGGCTCCCTTGCCTCAGGAGAAGGCAAGAGAAGTTCTCTCCGCCATCAAAATAGCAGACACTTTGTCTCCTAGACAAGTTCAGGAGGTCCGAGAGTTTGTTAGCCGAAATACCGATGTTTTCTCAGAGCTCCCTGGCTGTACCTCCCTAATCCAACATGACATTGTCACGGAGCCGCAGGCCAAAGTCCGATTAAAGCCATATCGGGTGCCTGAGGCCCGGCGACAAGCCATCTCAGAAGAGGTAAAGAAGATGATGCAGTTAGGGGTTATTGAAGAGTCCCAGAGTGAGTGGGCCAGCCCAATAGTCCTAATACCAAAACAAGATGGGACACTAAGGTTCTGTAATGACTTCAGAAAACTTAATGAAATTTCTAAATTTGACGCCTACCCCATGCCCCGGGTCGATGAGTTAATAGAGCGGTTTGGGCAGGCCCGGTATTTTTCAGTCATTGACCTCACAAAAGGGTATTGGCAGGTGCCCCTAACAAAAGCAGCAAGAGAGAAAACTGCTTTTGTAACACCCGAGGGACTGTTCCAGTATATAGTCCTACCCTTCGTGTTGCATGGCGCTCCAGCGACTTTCCAGAGGTTAATGGATGTTGTTCTTCGTACTCATCGCCGATACGCCGCGGCCTATCTCGACGATATTGTGGTGTACAGTGCAGACTGGGAAAGTCACTTAGCCAAGGTACAGGCGGTGATTGATTCTCTGCGACAAGCAGGGCTAACTGCCAACCCAAAGAAGTGTTCCATAGGGTTGGAGGAAGCTCGGTACCTGGGGTATGTGATTGGGAGAGGAGTTATCAAACTCAAATAAACAAAGTGGAGGCAATCCAAAATTGGCCCCGTCCCCTCACCACAAAACAAGTGAAAGGGTTTTTGGGGTTAGTGTGATATTACCGTCAGTTTATTCCCAATTTTGCAACCCTGTCGGCACCATTAACTGACTGCCTGAAAAGGAGGAAGTCAGTAATGGTTGGCTGGAATGATCAGATTGAAGAAGTGTTTGTAAAACTAAAAGGGGCACTGTGTGGGTCACCAGTTCTGATCACACCCGACTTCAAAAGAGAATTCATTGTCCAGACTGATGCGTCAGAGGTAGGTCTGGGTGCCGTGCTGTCTCGGGAGGTTAACGGGGAGGAGCATCCCATTAGTTTCCTGAGTCGAAAGCTTACTCCAGCTGAAACCAGATACAGCATTGTAGAGAGAGAGTGCCTGGCCATCAAATGGGCACTGGAGTCATTGCGCTACTATCTGTTGGGGAGAACGTTTCGGTTGGTAACTGATCATTCCCCTCTGACTTGGATGAGTCAAGCCAAAGAGAGAAATGCACGAGTCACCAGGTGGTTTATGTCCCTGCAAAATTTCAAATTTTCAGTAGAACATCGGCAGGTAAATTACAGGGGAACGCAGATGCACTGTCCAGAGTTCACTGTATGTCAAGTGTCCACCCTCCTAAGGTTGAACAAAGGGGGGAGGTATGTGGTACACCAAAGGGGATCTTGCTGGATGGGAGATATATTTCTTCTAGCAGACTGAAGTTTGGTCAGGATTTTCCATGATCACAAGGACCTGTGATGAGGTCATAGTCACGTGATCAGGTCAGCTGATGTGTACCTCACCTGAGGGTGTGGACTAGGCCTATTTAACAAGAAGCTGTGGGAGTATGAGGAGGGGAAGGAAGGAAGGAGTTTGGCTGGAGACAGGCTGGAAGAGTGTTTTGTTACAGTGTGTCAGTGTGCACCAGGAAGCGAGTACCAGACCACCTGGAATGGCACCTGGTGGTCTCTGCTGACCTGCATCCGCTTAGTTAAGCCCGTCCCAAGCAAGGGTGAGTCTGGGACCAGTGGCTCTCCAAACTGGAGTGATTTATGTTCTGTTTTGATTTTGTTATCTGGACTTTTGCTGAACCCGTCATTAAAACCACTGAACTTTGAACTGAACGCCTGTGTGTTTACCTCGTTACTGCGGCCCGGCCCCTGCCTACCAGAGCGGATCCCTACAAAAGATATACATAACAGGAGACATGGATAACGTTGCCAACCAGTTATTTAATCGGAAAGCGGACAGGCAAATTCAGGCGAGATCCATGCCTTGTTCATTTTCAGAAAAGTAAGCCGGTCTACATTATCGGAGGATAGTCGCATGCGACGGTCTGTTAGTACACCACCTGCAGCACTAAAGACGCGCTCCGATAATACACTGGCAGCAGGGCAAGTCAGCAACTCCAATGCATACTGGCTAACCTCTGGCCATGTATCCAGCTTAGAGACCCAAAACTTGAATGGGGAAGAGCCATCTGGGAGTACACTGAGAGGGCAAGACATGTAGTCTGTCACCATCTTACGGAAACGTTGCCTCCTGCTGACTGGAGCCGTCTCGGATGGTGTACACATTGGTGGCGCTGCCACAAAACTTCGCCACATTTGGAACATACTGGTCTTGCCCTGTGCAGAGGCGCTGCTTGTGCTCCCTGTTGTTGCAGAGCTGTCTCCACTGCCTCGACGCACAGAGCTGCTTTGTAAAGCAGTAGCAGCAGCAGTGCTCTCGGCTGGAATGGAGAACATTATGGATTGCACCAGTGTGTCTTGGTACTCCCGCATTTTACGCTCCCGGTTCAAAGGTGTGATGAGGCTTTGTAAGTTGTCCCGGTAGCGAGGGTCTAGGAGGGTGTACATCCAATAATCAGACGTGGTGAGAATGTGGGCAATGCGGCGGTCGTTTCTCAGGCACTGCAGCATGAAATCAACCATGTGCTGTAGACTCCCAACTGGCCAAGAAACGCAGTCCCCTGCAAGAGGCGTAATCTCTGCCTGCTCTGCATCACCCCACCCTCGCTCTACATACTGACTAGAGCGTTGTGTACCTCCCTCTGGAGCGATGTCTTCCTCCTCCATTGACTCCTCCTCATCCTCCTTACAAAGTGAGCCCTGCCCATCCCTTTGTGAGGAACCACGTTGCGCTGACTGTCCAGAAGGTGATGGAATTTGTGACTCCTCATCCTCCACCTCTTCCAAAACCTCATCCCTTAGTGCTTGCAGTGTTTTTTGAAGCAGGCAGATAAGGGGACAGTCAGGCTGACTAGTGCATCATCTGCACTCGCCATCCGCGTTGACTCATCAAACGCACGCAAAACGTAGCAGATGTCCTTCATAGAGGCCCACTCAGTAGTGGTGAAGTGTGAACGGCGCAAATTGCGAGTTGATTGTGCCTGATGCAGCTGATACTCCATTACTGCTGGCTGCTGCTCACACAACCGCTCCAACATATGTAACGTGGAATTCCACCTGGTGGCTACGTCACATATGATGCGATGTTCAGGAAGGCGAAATCTGCGTTGCAGAGCTGCAATGCGCGATCTGGCCATGCTGGAACGTCGCAAGTGAGCGCACTCTAGGCGGACCTTGTGCAGCAGTGCATCAACATCCGGATAGTCCCTCAAAAAACTCTGCACGACCAAGTTGAGCACATGTGCCAGACATGGTATGTGAGTGAGGTTGCCAAGGCAAAGAGCTGCCACCAGATTTCGGCCATTGTCACACACTACCAAGCCTGGCTGGAGATTCGCTGGCAAAAACCACACATCGCTCTCCTGCTTGATGGCATTCCAGAGCTCCTGCGCCGTGTGGCTTTGATTCTCCATGGAAATTAATTTCAGGACGGCCTGTTGACGTTTGGCCACGGCTGTGCTCATATCGGTCGCAACAGGTAAGCGTTCACGGGTCCATGTGGAGGTAGACCGTGACGGCTCCTGCAGCGATGATTCTGAGGAACTGGAGTAGGAGGAGGAGTCAATGTGTACAGACTTGATTCCTGCAATCCTTGGAGTTGGCAGAACATGTACAGCGCCACTCGCAAGATCTGTACCCGGCTCCACAACATTGACCCAATGGGCAGTGAGGGAAAGGTATCGTCCCTGGCCATGGGTACTGATCCACGCATCGGTGGTCAGGTGGACCTTGCTACTGACGGTGTTTAGTAGCGCATGTTTAATTTTTCCCTCAACATGCTTTTGCAGACCAGGGACGGCTTGCCTGCTGAAATAAAATCGGCTTGGCACATTGTATTGTGGGACTGCCAATGCCATTAAGTTACGGAAACTGTCAGTCTCCACCAGCCTGAATGACAGCATTTCAAGGGACAGGAGTTTTGCAATGCCAGCATTCAGAGCCTGTGCTCGTGGATGGTTTCCCGAGTATGGCCGTCTTTTATCCCATGCCTGTGCTACCGATGGCTGTTTTGTGGCCTGGGAGTGTGAGGATGACAGGGAACTTGCTGCTGTGGGTGGAATAACACTTTGTCTCTGGACAACAGTGACCAAGGTTCTTCCATGGCGATCCTGTGAGGAAGCCGAACCAGCTGTGTGTGAGCTGGAGGAAGAGGCTCCAACACGACCTGAAGCTGTAGGTGGTGCTGTAGGTTGGCCTACATCTCCAGTGTGTCTTTGTAACTCAACTACGTGCTTTGTCCGCACATGTTTCCACATATTTGTGGTATTGAGGTTACTGACACTTTTACCTCTTTTTACTTTTTGATTACACAGCTTGCATTTGACATAGCAAATATCATCTGCAAGTGTGACAAAAAAGGACCACGCAGTGCAAGTCCTGGGAGCGCCCGTTTTGACTTTTGGAAGAGAACTGCTCCGAACAGGTGCCAAACTGGAGGCTACAGGCAACCGAGTCTGCAGCCTACCTCTCCCTCCTGTTTGGACCGTTGGGGCAATCTCTTCCTCAGAGCTGCTCCCACCACCTTCCTGTTCCTCACGCCATGTTGGGTCTTGGACCTCATCATCTCCACTACCCTCTTCCAACACCTGCTGCTGTTGGGTGGTCTGGCCAGCACCATGCTCAACAGAAACTGGCACCTGAGTCTCATCATCATCAGATGCGTTATGCGGTGTGCTGACCATCGGCACTGGCTCACCCGCCTCTTCTGATTCAGAGAGACACAGCTGTTGCGCATCACTGCATACTCCCTCTTCTTCACATTCCAGAATGCTGCTTGGCTGGGCCCCTGTTTGCAAGCCAACAGATTCTGAGAACAGAAGCAGAGACTTAGCTGGCTCCTGTACAGAACTCTCTGACTGCCCGGACAATTTGGCAGGCGGTGAAGAGACAGATGGTTGCGCAACAGTGCTGTGGTCCTGAGAGGAGGTGGAAGCAATTGAAGTCGATGCATTGGCTGCCATCCAACCAACAACGGATTCAATTTGTTCTTCCCGCAGCAGGGGGGTACGCCGAGCTCCTACAAAAGTGCGCATAAAGGAACGCTCACGGGGAAAACTGGTGGATGCTGTGTCACTGGGGGCGGCAGCAGACACAGAATCCCCACGTCCTCTCCCTGCTGAAACTCCACGGCCACGACCACGTGCCTTACTCCCTGCCTTCTTCATCTTGGTAGATTGATAAAGAAAGTCAGAAAAGTTATAAGGCCTAAGTGTTGTTATTCCGCAGAGACTGCAGTGAACACTGCAGACAGCTGTTCACTAGGTGTGAAAGGCCCCTTTGTGTACTTCTATAGTGTTTGCAACCAATGTATTGTATACGGATGGAAGCGCGTCACACTAATAGATTTGAGTTATTTGAAATAGAATGGAGCAGCACCAATTAGAGAAAAATGTCAAGGATGAGGCAGTGACACACGCTCAGCAGACTATAACCAGCAGTGGTTGAAGAACTAACTGGAGCATGATCTGCACTCCAAAAATGAAAACCTCAGACTACAGTGAACACTGCACACAACTGTTCACTAGCTGTGAAAGGCTCCTTCGTGTACTTCTATAGTGTTTGCAACCAATGTATTGTATACGGATGGAAGCGCGTCACACTAATAGATTTGCGTTATTTGAAATAGAATGGAGCAGCACCAATTAGAGAAAAATGTCAAGGATGAGGCAGTGACACACGCTCAGCAGACTACAACCAGCAGTGGTTGAAGAACTAACTGGAGCGTGATCTGCACTCCAAAAACGAAAACCTCAGACTACAGTGAACACTGCACACAACTGTTCACTAGGTGTGAAAGGCCCCTTTGTGTACTTCTATAGTGTTTGCAACCAATGTATTGTATACGGATGGAAGCGCGTCACACTAATAGATTTGAGTTATTTGAAATAGAATGGAGCAGCATCAATTAGAGAAAAATGTCAAGGATGAGGCAGTGACACACGCTCAGCAGACTACAACCAGCAGTGGTTGAAGAACTAACTGGAGCGTGATCTGCAGTCCAAAAATGAAAACCTCAGACTACAGTGAACACTGCACACAACTGTTCACTAGCTGTGAAAGGCCCCTTTGTGTACTTCTATAGTGTTTGCAACCAATGTATTGGATACGGATGGAAGCACGTCACACTAATAGATCACTGTTAATTTCAATTGAAGGAAGCAGCACCAATTCCACAAAATAAAAAAAAAAAGAGTCAGTGAGTGACACGTGCAGATGACTACAAACAGCGTTGGATGCAGAGCAAACTGCAGCGTCACCTACACTCACACACACACCTTGCACAGAGCTGTGAAAACAACACTGCAAGGAAAAAGGATGATTTACAGAGCAGTTTCTCAAATAGCCTGCCTACACAGCAATTCACAAAAACGCTATCTGTAACTGTCCCTCAGAGTCAGCAGAGCAGCGTTCTGTCCCTAACTGAATTCACAGCACAGTGACGCTAAAATGGCGGCGGCGCCTTTTATAGTGCATTCTGACATCATTTCAGCATCCAATCACAGCCATGCCATTAGTTAACATGACCGCAGCATTACAGGATGTGCCCACACTTCCTAGGATTCCTCATTGGCTGTCTAAAATCACAGTGCCTCTCAAAGAATTATGGGAACTTCCGATTCCGGTATACGATATATGAAAAATATCGGAACTAAGTATCGGAATTCCGATACAGCAATATCGGCCGATACCCGATACTTGCGGTATCGGAATGCTCAACTCTACCCGTTGGTGTTCCCTCTGTTGTTGTGGTGTGAGTTTTTGTATGCAAGGTGGTTCTTTGGTTTTCCCCTTTTACTGTCTCGTTCGTCTAGTACTGTGTGTTGGCTTATATTATCCTGTCCCCTGTTGTTGTGATCGTGGTCCTTCTCAGGACTAGATTACTGAGGTTCAGGGATCCTCAGGAGATAGGGGTTACGCTGGTGGCCTGGACCTCTGTACCTTTAACAGTACCTCCAGGTAGAGGGATTAGTTAGGGCCCCAGCTTAGGGTCAGCTTAGGCCCCTGACCTCCTGTACGCAGAGACTGCGTGACACAGGCGCAGTATGAATAACACCAGAATATGAAAAGCAGAAAAAGTGTACTGTATCACTAGCGTACAGCTGTATACAGTGCTGGGGTAATTTTAAATCTCCGTATATATTTCAGGAGTAACACACACGGTCACAGGCTCAGTATGGATAACACCAGAATATGAATAGCCGAAAAAGTGTACTGTATCAGTAGCGTACAGCTGTATACAGTGTTGGGGTGATTTTAAATCTCCGTATATATTTCAGGAGTAACACACAGACGCTCACAGGCTCAGTATGGAGAAGACCAGAATATGAAAAGCATAAAAAGTGTACTGTATCAGTAGCGTACAGCTGTATACACTGTTGGGTTCATTTTAATTCTCCTAATATATTTCAGGAGTAACGCACACGGTCACAGGCTCAATATGGATAACACCAGAATATGAAAAGCAGAAAAAGTGTACTGTATCACTAGCGTACAGCTGTATACAGTGTTGGGGTAATTTTAAATCTCTGCATATATTTCAGGAGTAACACACACGGTCACAGGCTCAGTATGGATAACACCAGAATATGAAAAGCAGAAAAAGTGTACTTTATCAGTAGCGTACAGCTGTATACAGTGTTAGGGTAATTTTAAATCTCCGTATATAATTCAGGAGTATCACACACGCTCACAAGCTCAGTATGGATTACACCAGAATATGAAAAGCATAAAAAGTGTACTGTATCAGTAACGTACAGCTGTATACAGTGTTGGGGTAATTTTAAATCTCCGTATATATTTCAGGAGTTACACACACGCCCACAGGCTCAGTATGGATTACACCTGAATATGAAAAGCATAAAAAGTGTACTGTATCAGAAGCGTACAGCTGTATACAGTGTTGGGGTAATTTTAAATCTCCCTATATATGAGGAGTAACACACATGCTCACAGGCTCAGTGTGTTGTAGACCAGAATATGAAAAGCATAAAAAGTGTACTTTATCAGTAGCGTACAGCTGTATACAGTGTTGGGGTAATTTGAAATCTCCGTATACAGTATATTTCAGGAGTAACACACACACTCGCTCTCTCAGTATGGATTTGACCGTAATACAGAAGGCAGAAAAACGGTACTGTA